>VZUI01069474.1:0-32136 GCA_013401135.1 Cettia cetti | reverse complement strand
TATTATTATTATTATTATTATTATTATTATTATTATTATTATTATTATTATTATTATTATTATTATTATTATTGTGAAGTTCTGAAATCTCTGTAGTAGTAGTAGTAGTAATAGTAGTAGTTGTTGTTCTTCCTCTTCTATTTAGAAAGGGAGACACAGGTAGTAACACCTGTTCCTGATTTCCTGCCCTGGCACCCACAGTGCCTCACTACAGTAATGTTCAGATGTTGCTCTTGTCAGCCTACTGCCATTGTGCTATTTATCCTGAAAATTCCCTGCTATGAAGAGCAACAGGTGAAAATAGCCTCAATTCAGATTAACAGTGAATATTCTGCTCCATACATGGTAGTTGCATATGCCTCTAGCAGCCTTCAGGCACAAATGCATGCATTTAATAAAGCCCAGACTTAGACCTCCTCAAATGTTTTATAGTGTAAACAGAACTACATAGCTGCATGCTGTTAGTATCAGACTTTTTATGCATTCAGCATGAAATAACTGACCAAGTCTGTTGAAGACAGGTGCCTGCTTCTTTCAAAAAACTTCTAAAAAACCCCAGAACTTAAAATGCAAAGCACTTTGGAGGAAAAAAAATCGCTAAAGTTGCAAGGAGAAAGTTGTAGCATATGAGTATGTTTGAAGCACAGGCTCTGTATCTCAAGAACAACAAAGAAAATGTATGTAATCAATAATCATACAAGTTTATTTTGTCTCAAGTATGTTCTAATATGAATATTTCAGAAAACCAAGAACTGAAATGCTGCTTTGAAGGAGAGATGTGAACCAAGGCTGTGAGGAAGAAATTAAACAGCTAGGGAACTGGCAGAATTAAAAATCACTCACCTAGATTTGGCCATTAATATTCCCAGCCTCTGCTGCAGCATTAGGGCTTCTGTCATACTCAAAGTGTCATGCTGTCTTGTCACAGAACTAATCATTGGACCTAGAACTAGAAGGGTAAATAAAAATGTCAATTTTTTTCTTGGTTTTAAGATACCAGTTAGTAAACTAACAAAAATACATGCTTTTGTTTATAATTATCTTGTGAGCATTATGTCAAGCAAGGTCTCATGATGTTTTAGGTAAGACTGATCTCTGAGTTGCCCTGGCATTTCAATGCCTTGGAAGAAAATAATCTGGCATTCCTTTCTGCAGTGTAACCCGTGCTACTGGGGACTCCATTCATTCTCCATCACCGTGTACCCACTCCAGTGTGGAGATGACAGATGGGAAGCTCCCATATCCAAACCAAACCACAGCAGACAAACAGAAAAACATGTACAACTCACTCTATTTAACTCCCTCTTGCTTATCCTACTGAACATACACAAATGCTGACTTGTATGGCTAACACATCACTCTTTCTCTGCTTCCCTGATGTTCTTGCTCCATGACATTAATCATTAATTGCTTGCTTTTACTTCCCCACTCCCTGCATTACTCTCACACTAGCTATCCACTCACACTTAACACTGAAAGCTAACTGCTGCTTCCATCACGCTAACAGCTGGCAGTCTCTGTTCTCTGTTTGTAAATTGCCAAACAAGCACTTGATGTTTCCTTTGATGCTGCTTATTAAACTCAAGGGAAGGGCTAATTTCTCAGAATAATACTATATTATTAGTCTTCCTTATCAGTCTTTCAGGATGTCTATGCAAACTTCTTTGAGGCCACTGCAACTTTGCTTATGAATTTTTTTGCTGCAATTCTTTGTATTCATCAGCTGCTCCCATATTGCCCCTGGATTAAAATCATCTTGGCAAAACAAAGCACCCTGCATTTTTGCATAATATTATGTGTAATGTAGTCCTATTTCATCCCAGGTCCTAGGCATGAACCAGATGCAGAACCCTCTTACTTGTGAAGGGATTGTGCAAGAGATTGCCAGAAATTCAACACCAGCAAATGCAAAAATAACACTCCTAGCAAAAGAGCTCTATCTGTTAGGAAAGATCAGTCATACAATCCAACAGAAGCTCTAGTTGGATAGCTCTAGTTGGACAGCTATCATAAAGCAAACAATAAAAAGCGTTAAAGTGTTTGGAAACACTTAAAAGTGCCAAACCAAAAATACAATTCTATTGTATGAATCCATAGTGTAGCCACAGATGTAGTAATGTATAACCATCAGGCCTCTCCTGCCAAAAAAGACAAAGTAGAAGCAGAAATATGCTACTTACACAGCTCAGCCTGAAAAAAGGGAGCAGAAAAAAATGTCTACAGAATTATAGGTGACAAAGAGAAGATAAATAAAGCATAACTATTTTCCAAATGCAATCAATAGGGAAGAGCAGTTGACATTATTAAAAGGGGCTTCAAACACATCAAAGTTCTTTTTTTGCACACAGTCTGTAGCTAAACATTGTGACCTGCAATGTCTTGTGCGAATGAGTTCCAAAATTTTAAAGATTCAGAAAGTAACTGGACAAAGGCAAGCACCATGAAAAGCTTTAAATTCAAGATGTCATATCTGGCTCAAAAAGTCTCTAAGTTGCAGATACTTAAAGGGTCCTAAGGAATGATCATAAAATGCTCCTTCTTATTATTCCCTTCCCTATATATTTACTATTGGCTGTCAGAATTTACTATTTACTGTCAGAAACAGGATACTGGACAAACTGATACTTCAAGTGTGACCCAATAAAGCCATTCCAAGTAACATATATGGGTGACATCAATGCAGCAAAAATTTGTGCGTGCTCCACCATAAGACATTCAAAAAAGGAAATAATTATACTTAACTTGAAACTAAAGCCTAGATTTCACAAAGGTACCAAAAGGTAAACTTAATGAACTGCTTGACAGAGATGTACTTTAGCATACAGTTGTGTACTCTGCAGGCTCAAGCTCTGGTTATGGGATGGCCCTACCCAATCTAGCTGGTATTATTAGGCTGTGATTTTGGTCAGGTTAGATTTCTGCTGGCTTAGCCTACCAAACCAGCTAGCAGAGAGTCCAGCAAATGCCAGAGACAGCTGGGGACAGAATCACAGCCTTAGTCACATCTACCCAGTTTTCAGGAAAATTAACCACTTCACCAACTACTGGGATTAAAGCTTACCAAATTCCCTGTTAAAATTTTCAGAATAGGAGAATGGAAAGAGGGAGCAGAAAACCTGACCCATCCACTCTGGTGAAATCTTATGAGGTATTCATTAGAAAAACAATTAAAATAGAGATGTTCATAGGCAAGCTATCCTAATGTAGGTATGTTTGCACTGGTTTTCACCTTGGTATTTTTCTAGCACAATTTTAAACCTTTTACATGGTTTGGCTACCTAAAGCAGACTAGCCTATTTCAGTTACCTAAGAATGATTCTTAAACAATCTAAACAGATTTTTATAACAGAATAAAGAAAGCACACAAACTTGCAGCATCTAAATTCTTTTAAATGTAAAGCAATAACAAAATTCTCCAAACAGTTGCTTCCAATTACAAGTTGGCTATTTACTTGGTTTGGGACTTTCTTAAATTTTCCCAGATTGCAAAATATTTACCCAAAGTTAAACATACAAGAAGAAGTAGACATTTCCACAGTCACAACCCGAAGTTATGTCTACAATGTCAAATTTAGTAGCTGTAATTTCCCATTCACAAAGCATCAGTGGTGGTTGTGTGCAGTCATGCAAAGAGGGGAAAGGGATGGAGGGTATTTTCTGCTTCTCCCCTAAAACATTCATTACTGCATTGCAAGGTAAAAATCCCAGGCAACTCAAACCAGGATCAGCACTCACCTAAACCTTGTTAATGGGAGTGAAAGGTAGGAAGTGCCATAACTTCACTAAAATTTATTACTTGGCTTTGTGAAGTAAAACGTAGCTCCTTCCATCATAGACTAAGCAGGGCCAACAAGTTATGCTAATCTCTCAGAAGTTGAGGAACACAAGGCATGAATGTAAACAAGAGTAGATGCTTTAAAAAGAACAACACAGTCAGAAGTTTGTAGATATTCTAACATTTCCAATTCTGCAGTCTCCCCAGGCTGGAAATGTTCTCAACATGGTGTGTATTCCCCTTGTGTAAGAAAGGCCACACAGACATGCTGCTATCATACTCATTTGTCCATAGTCACCCCATCAAAGTCAGCTCATGGTTGCAAAGCTGATCTAAAAGCTGGTTTTAATTTAGTTCTGCATGCTCTGGTTGCAGAATCAAACACTAACTTCAGGAGATATTTTCTGTACACATAAATTCCTCTCAAAAACCTCCTAAAAATCAAGGAGGGAAAAAAGCCCAAGCCATAGCAGATCTCCGGAGAGGCAGGGAAAAAAGAAGCAAGGGTGCCTTGTCTGTTAACCCATCTTTTGCACAGTCTTTTCAAATGAAAACGTGGCTTTCCAAACCACTAGAGCTTGCCACAGTGCTAGGTCCTCTGTTATCTCTTTCCATTTTACTGTGTGAGAAACAGAGTCCAGATGTTGGTTGTCCAAACTGCATCTAAACTAGACACTAGGAGTAAATATCACAAATAATGTGCTAGACAATTGAACACACTGAAAGAGGCAAAACTAACTTGGATAACTTCCTCCCCAAAGTTCAAAATTCCTAGCCCTCAAGAATTTGGATGTTTGCATTTCTAGAGGGATTAAGAAAAGTACCCCCAATTTAGTATTATGATGACCATCAGTACACCTGCCCAGTATACATCCTGCAACCTCACTGGCAAATTGGAAATACTTGAAGTAAACACAGCCAAATCCCTACAGATACATTGTAACTAATTTTCTCATCTCAGTTTTTGAGCACTTGTTGATGCCAATGGTTTTTCTACAGCAGGTGATAATTTCACCTGGAAAGTGTTACCTTAGAGTTTAAATTGAAACTGAGAGTATAAATCTGAACATTTCAGGGAATACATAGAAAATTTCTAAGTAACTCATCACACCCTCTGCCCATTAACCAGAGTAGTCATTACAGCAAAGCAGCTTTCAGCTTTCCACAGAAAAAAAACCACTTTGCATCAAAGCAACCAGACAAATAAGAGAAACCAATTTACCACGTAAGAAAAATGTTATGTAGTAAGACAGTGACTGTTTTATTGGCATGCTGTTCATTTCAGAATATAGGTGAAGGATGCTGAATGGTACTGTAGTCAGTCCTTTGAATTTTGCTGGTAGTTGAAAACTGCCCATTTCACAACTGGTTAATGCAACAGATTAAATGGATAACCTCTGTACCTAATGTGATATATCCTAGGTCTTTGGAGTCGTGATGTAATCCATGCTGGCAAATTCTACATGATTTAAAAGCATTTGGGTGTCCTACTCAGACTTAAAACCACCCATACTTTGACCTTCTGTTTATTTTGGCTACCATATCTTCACTGCCATGAAGCCAAGTTTCTCAACTGGAAAACAAAATGTTTCTGGTACACGGGACTCCCACATACCAGACCTCACATGCACATAAGAGTTGAAGCACCAAAATAAAGCTAGTAATTATTGAGTGTGGCCTTAAAATCCAAGAGCCTTATTTCCCCAATGGCCATAAAACGGACTTCATTTCACTTTATAAGTACCAAAAGGAAAGAAAATAAAATCTGTACATCAGCAAAGACTAACTTGTATGTCTGGAGACATAACAGTCAAAATAGGTGCCAAAGCTGGAATGTTCTCCCATGGAAACACAGGGTTTTAATGGCATGTGAGTGTTCAGAAGAACAGGGAGAAACCCATGAGAAATACAGCAAAAGAAGCACAAAATGTTCTCCTTGCCTACCCATGCCTGTCACCATCATTCAAATCCACTCATCTTCTTTCAGGTGCACTGGAAGGTTCTCCCCTCGCACAGTCTGACAAACAACAATGTAACAATTCACACCCAAGAAGCAAATGAGTTTTGGGAAGAAGGAACTTGAATAGTAAAGCAAACTGAACCAAGGTCAGACACAGTCCTTGCCCTTCATCCACTTGGCAATGATTACTAAGAAAATTAATATTGAAGGTGCCTCAGCACCTTAGAAGGATGAAAAAGCAGTACTAACAAACCATAACAGAGCTAAAAACTACAACGAAGGAGATCCAAGAAGAAACTAAACATGCTGAGAAAGAGTTTGGTGCCGCTGGCTGCAATTAGGGAAAACAAAGTATGAAGGGTTGAGGTGAAGTTGCAGAATCTAGTTTATAACTTTGCTTATGCTAACAGGTGGAGTTTTCCCTCAATATTTTTATTAAATGAGCATGTTGTCAGACTTGTGATTAAAACACAGCAATAAATGTACACTCCTTTTCTCTCTTTAGCCCTTTCCAAAGGAAAAAAACAAAAACAAAACAACAAAACTGACAGAACCCAAGCTAAACTGTAAAAGCTTTCTGGCTCCAATGAAAACAAAATTATTGTAACCACACACCAGCTTGAGCAGACCAGCTTGCCATTTCAGTGCAGTGCCCTCAGCTCTCTTTGAACACGCCTTGAGGAGGCTGATGCAGGATCACACCAGAACTCGCCCTCTCAGCAGCATTCCTTTGCCGACACCTTCTGCTGCTGCCAACTACCTGCTCCTCAAACTCACAGGAGACTTTTTTTCTTACTCCTGCTTTTTAACACTCAGATCACCTCACAACTTGACTTGTTTTGCTGTATGTTCCCATATATTTGGATTCGAAATGAACAGCAACTTTTTATTTCATATTTATTAGTGTCATATAAAAATAGCCAGTATCATTTAATAACACTAAAATGAAATAAAATGAAACATAAGGAAAAGCAAACTTTGAGCCTTATTGTTTGCTTAAATTCAGAACTAACAACTGATCTTGAAGAGTCATTTTGCCAAAAACTTGAAATGGTATGCTACTATTAAATTAATTCTCTGCAGTTCTCCTTAGAAGTGATCACTTCAGTAAAAGGCTCAAATTTAGGTGAGATAGTGAAAACATTGGCAGGAACACTGTTCAACAGTAATTCCTTAAAAAACATGCTCATCCCGACAGAAAAGCTCTTATACCCACCACAATTACCACAGAAGTGAAGATTAAAGACCAGGTCAAGTAGCTGTGCTAAGATGAGCAGAGACAGAACAGCAGCAGGCAGCAATGTTGTGCCAACACTAAATACTTCATGGCATTTAAGACCAATTTATGTAACACCAATCCTACACCTCTCCACTTTGCTCTAGCATGATGTTCTAAGAACTGCGCTCCCTTATCCTGAGGTGTGGTATCCCCATACTTTGGCCTGTCCCAATGCAATATAAAGAGTAATCACGCATTGCGTTCAGGTACTAGGTTGGTACAACTATTCTATTCAACAAGTGCACACAGACACACATACAGCCTTAAATGGAGTTTCAAATTTTCATCTCAGTGCATTTTGAAAACTCTAGGCCTTTAGTGAACATGAATCTTGAACAGGAGCACAAAAGCTGTTTGCTTCACCATCCCCAATAATCCCTCTGAGGATGTGGGACATAGTTTCTTGTTCTACCCTTTAATCGCTCTCAAAAAATGATCCTCTTACTCTAAACTTCCAGAGAAACAAGACTTATGTTTTACTTG
Organism: Cettia cetti; assembly: GCA_013401135.1. Classification (NCBI taxonomy): domain Eukaryota; kingdom Metazoa; phylum Chordata; class Aves; order Passeriformes; family Sylviidae; genus Cettia; species Cettia cetti. The sequence goes on along the minus strand of VZUI01069474.1, from coordinate 24,639 downwards.
GTATCATTTTTAAAACAACTTACACACATGCAAATATTTTTCAATTTCTTAGTAAAACAATTTCTCCAGATCCACACCACCATATTGTTTTCTGTGAATGCCTGCCAGATTAACTGCACCCTTTTAAAAGAAATAACAGAATGTCAAACTCCAAACCATGACATTAGGTTAAACAAGCAAGAATTATAAATTATTTTGTTCTTGGAAAATCTGAATCTCTTTTAAAAAACATCCTCTGAGGAATAGCATATACTGAAAGCATAATTTTTACACAACAATAAAACAGCAGAAATGGGACTAAAGTTTTAAGAGCTGTGCTATGGAAACGCTTTTTGGATACAGGATAAAGGAGTAAGGCAAGGAGATGTGAAATACAGTGGAAGGCTACAATAATTAAGTAACTGGGCTGAGGAAGAAGAGAGAATCTATCTTAATTCTTGAAAAGGAAGCCTGACTTGAAATAGTTCAAATAGTGAGTCAGTTCTCCAATATTTAACCACAAATGCCTCCTACAACTTGAGGCCTGCAGCTCTTGCCAAGTTTTCAAAGCCCGTAAAGCGCCAAATCTTGTAATTAAGTAAATGGCATTGAGTTTATATTTTGTAATATCTTAATTTTTGAAATATTTTTTGTTCAAACATTTCAGAAAGGGTTAAGTTCAGTTTTTATGTTTTTGACGTGTTTTACACACAATTTTCTAATACATTAATAGAAACAACTCTGGAAAGCCTATGAGGTCTTTCTTACCAAAATGTTTAGAAGATTCAGTAAGAAGTTATCAAAACTGAGACCATGGCACTGTGTTTTATTGAAATAAATAAATAAATAAATAAAGACATGTATATCATTTCAGCATGTATTCTCAATACGTGCCCTTCTTCATCAATCCACTGGTTCCACTATCAGCAAGTCCTTAGCACTTGGATACAGGGAATCTGGCCTTACCTGAACATCAAGCTTTTATATATGGCTTTTATTTCTTGGAAAACTGACAACTGAATCTTCCCAAGACATCATTAAAGCTATTAAAAAATAACTTGCCTTCTTTATTTACCATTTTTCCATTTTGCTCACAGAACTCTTCCCATCACTTCTGAAAGACTCACAATTTTCTTAGTTCTGTTTCCTTATCTCCTCATGTGCTTCTTGCACATTTTTTTCTTCTCACATTAAGGAGACACTCTAATAATCATTTAAACTTAGCTACTCCATGGGCCCAAATCACTACATAAAAGGGAAAGATTAACAGCTAGTTACACCTCTAAATCAAAACTATGCATATTGGTCACTGAAGGAAAATTCAGTCTTAGGGTATCTTTTGTCACCACTCAACTGCATCTGCCAAAAATCAGGTTTAATTTAAATTTATTTTCTTTGTATTCACAGTGAAGAAGAGCATTAAAACATTTCGTTTATGTGGCTGATTTGCTAAACCGTGGTAATTTGATTGCATAGATGTCTGTCTGTGCTTTGGACTACACCAGCTCATTAAAATTCTGATTATTAGGATGTGCACAGCAGATTTAAGTAAAATGCAATTATAATCACATTTGTGTATCCAAGCAATTATTTTCTTCTTTTCACTGTTGAATCTCTTACAGTCAATTTTATGTAATTAGACAACTATGTCTTAAAGTACTTCTTTGTTAGTGATTTAACACCCTCCCCATTGGTCTAGTTGATCCATGCCCTAAAAGTTATTTTCCTATTTGAGATGGAAGCTACTAAAAACTAGTTTGATCTACCTGTACAATGGAGAGCAAAGTTTCATTTAAAAAACCACCTTTATTCATAGTCCTCTATAATTAATATACCTAAAAGGTCCACTTCCTTATATTATACTTCTATGTTTTTAAAAAGCTCCATTTAGGGTCTTAAAATATGTATCCTTGTTGATCACTGCTGAAACACTACAGAAACATCTGTATTAGCCTAGTTCTCTCAACACAAAGCCCTACAAAGCTTTACTCTGTTGTGGATGATTTACATCACATTTGACAACTGCTGTTCAATGTTAAGATCAGGCACCATTTTGTTCTAAGAAAGAATAAACATACCTTTTTATAGAATCCATATTGTCTGCTTTGTATAACTGTCCTTTTACTATTTTAGAAAGCTATAAAAGTAATAAATATGTACCAATAGAAATGTGTAGAATATGTATCAATAGAAGAAGGAGAAGGAGAATATGTATCAATAGAAATGTGGATGTCTGTGTGTGCATGTGCATGCCAATATCTACACACCTGAACAAGGAGCAGGACAAAGATTAAAGCTTAGCTTGCCCTGATAAGGAAGAGCACCATTCCCACAGGAGTGCTCCCAGCAGCAAGGCCTGATCAGAACAGCCACCAGTGGGAGATTTTTAGGATTAAACTATCAACTTCGTGTGTCACATGACATTTAGAAGCACTGGTACATTCGACTACACAGACAAATCATATTCACTTTCTTGTACAGAAATTATCTCCTGTTGTCGTAAGTGGCAAATATTTAAGGATAAAAAGCAACCTTTCTGGATTTTCATTTTCATAACATATGCACGTTTTCTAATCAACAACTATGATGCCAGAATGTGTGCACTACATGCTCTCACAAGGCAGTCATATCCAATACTTGGATTCATAAGTACCTATGAAGACTGAATAAACAAGAATGAGACAATTCAGGTTAAAAAAAAACACCTCCTAAGTGAAAGGCTTAAAGAAGTGCCCTGAACTTTCCCAGTGCAGGCACAGTAAGTAGCCTTAAGTTTCAGCCTCAGACAAACCACACACACCTTCTCTTCTCCTTGGCCATGGGGAATTCCAAGCACTGCAGAGTGTCAGATATCACCTGAAACACTGCAGCCCTCAAAGCCTCCATACAGATCTTTTGTTTCTCTACAACTGCATTCAGTGGTAATCTCTACATATGAGTTGACGCTGGCTATATGTATTATTTTGTGACTCAATCTTCTGCGCTGCAAATTTCTGTAACTAAAACTCCAAGCACTTTTGCATATGAAAAATAAATTGATTTGATTTATAGCTAGCATGAACAAGCTTGCCCTTGCCCATCCATTTTGTTAGCATCTGATGGCTATATTGAATGCCCATTTTCTCTCATAAAGAATTAATTCTCAAAACTGCTGAAGATGCCAAAACTTTACTACCATTACTAACCATGACTACACCAAAGCAGCACCCACAGGACTCTGAAAATGCTATCAATTACACAACAGGGTACTGCCTTTACTCAGGACTGAAGTCTCCAAAATTTGCCCTCCATAGCTACACAGTTTGTGCTTTTTTCTGATGAACTTCCACAATGTAAAACATAAACATTTGAAGCTGGGAGGCCAGCATGTGTAGAGTACACTACATTAATTCTTCATATTTATATGATACTCTCTTTCACAAATCACTACTCAAATCGATCACACTCTCATTACTGCATGCCAGCTGTGCTATTTAATGGATAGTGAAGTAGTACCACTTCACAGAGCACATTAGCTTATAAGGTCCAAACAGAAGCTCTGCTGTTAATTTTTTATTATTAAACTTCAAAAAGACCTTGCAAACTAGAAACCAAAACAAACAGAATACTGATGTTTTGAAAACCCTCCATGTGAGTTGTCAATTCTGAGGTAGTATGGACTAAAGCAGACAAGCTGTCTCCTTTATGAAGAGTCCAAATTCATAAATTAGCTACCATCTCCTAAATCAGCAATCCTCAAACTGAAGCTCGCAATCTCAAGGTTCATTTCATCTTCCCATCTCTCTGATTCTCCCCTGCAATTCAAGCAGCTGTTTGCAGGAGCCAGTGAAGAATTGCAAGGGGATAAACTGACTTATGTTCCTCCTCCAGCTAATACATCTCTACCTAAATGTGTGTAAAATACTTTTTATCGCTACTGAGAAATAAAATACAAAATAATAGCAAAAGCCCATACCCACCTGTCTCAGGTTTTCCTTTCTAGAAATATGATTTCAGTTACCCATCACTTCCAAACATCAGCAGGTCACTCATAACTCATAACTGCTCTGGGTTAAAAATAATCATTGTTTTCCTTGCGCAGCTATGTTTTTTAACCTGGACCAGCTTCCTGATCAGGTTCACCACACGAACACTCAAACACAAGTCAGGGGCTGGCAGTGTTTACACCAACAGCACCACAAAGAGAAATGTTCTTTGAAACCATGCCTACAGATACATCTCTGTAGTCACTTATTCCATGCTTCAGTTAAGTAACCAGTCACATCTTACTGTCAATGAAAAGTAACAGAAAACCTGAAAGAAAGGACAGAATAAAGAATTCAGATTTAGGCAGGTTCTTTTCAACAGAATAATTTAAAAAAAGTTATGGTTCAGACCAATCCATGGGACTTGGAGCTTAATTTTAAAGCAGTTTCAACAAGCAAAATGGGCACCATTCCAATACAACAATTTTTCTAGAAGAGGACAGATAAGTTTAGTTAGATAGTTCATTCAGACAATTTGCTGCTTCAGAGTATTAGAAGTGTGCCCAAAAAGGACACAAAACCTAGTCATTCCCAGATGCTGAAAGTACAGCCCTTTGTGGGTAAAAACTCTGCAGTCTCTAGCAAACCAGCACCACTTGTTTAAAAACATGAAATATAATATGACTTGGCACAAATCCCATTTAAACAACAAGCCCATAAAGCTTGCTGGCACTTAGAAAAGAGTGGAAAGAAAACAAAATCTATTCTAATTCGCTCAATTCTAAGAGCTAGATTTGTATTTTAAACGTAGTATTTATACATGACTCAACATCTTCAACTAGACCAAGTACAGAGGAATGCAATTTTAAAACCAAATCCAACAGATAACTGACTTACTAAGCCCCTTCTAGATTTACTCTCTAGGTGAAAACTCAAAGCAGTAACATATATGAAGTACTGATCTCCCTTTTTATATTTCTCTACTCCAGCTTATCAGCATTTCTGCAGTGAACTATATATTTTACCAGCTTTTTTTGAAATTAGGGCAATTGCTTCTTACCACTGTTAATATTCGAACTCCTGTAAAGTAGTTACAGGATCTTCTCACTCCCTGTAGCACATTTCAACTGCTTAGGGAAGTCCAAGGAACAACACACAAAAATCTGAAGCAGCTAAACTGAACTACCTGTCAGCAGAGAGGACTGGCTTTTACTAGTTACCATAACAAAATACAGTAATTAAAAGTAATTTCTGTTGAACACCCTGCCACCTGAGATCCATGTATTTCATCGTGTGAAGAAATGCAGTTATTTTTGAGGTGCTCTCTTGTGTATAAGGAACATGGGATATTACCAGATTCCTGAGCTGCTTTATCTTAAACAAGTTCTAGGATTAGAAATTACAGTTAATAAATATTTACACACAAAAATTATTGGCTACATAGAAAACAAGAAGTTTACACACCAAGACGAGATAACTTGATAGAATGTTTGAAAATTAAAAAAAAACCTTTTAAACCCATTAATTATAAAAACTACCAAATAATTAAACACAGAATAAATACATGGTAATTAATGTCTGCAATAAGATGACAAGAAAACTGGTGGAGCTTTGATGTCTTGAAGAGCTCCAAGATCAATGTTAAAAAGCTTTCTGGAATACATAAATAGGTAGAAAGTTAACAGTTTGCAGTAAATGGGTGAGATGTAGTGTCTTATCAGAACACAAAGAAGTCAAGATAGGTTCACACATGCTAGTCTTAAGCAACTTACTGCAACCAAGGCCAGGACTTTTTGTTTCCAGGACACTGGAAAGAATCTCTGTACAGCTCACTGATGATTGTTGAGAGGTTTTCTTTCTGTTGAAAGTCCTCATCTCCTCCTCTCCCCTCACAACATCTCATCTCAGTTATCTGCCCCTTTCTCCATTTTCTTTGTTCAGCTCATCCTTAGCTCATATCCAGGAATTGCTACCACCATTGCTGTCAATCTACAATCCCTTATATAATGCAGTTTTCTTGTTTTGCATGCCTATCTTACCCATTTAGACTGTACTCTAAAAAACCACTGGTAATAGCTGCCCTAATATACTGCAGCTATCACAGGAGATGTGATCTGCAGCTGATCATCACACACAGTGTAACAGACACAAAAACTCTCAAGTCCAGCCACAGTTCCTTGGCAGGAACACATCTACCAGTCTAAACTGGCACCCCATTTTATGGCACAGTTATCTTGTTTTTGTCCGTTCCCATGCAATGAAAATATTCTCCATCCAAGAACTGGCAATGAGCAGATTCATTTCAATTATGTTAAAACACTGTTATGCTTCTCTTCATCCTTAATTTGTGTACAAGTTATGAGGGAGTTTCATGTGCAGCTTACATTCTACATTCATTCAACACTTTCATTCTACACTTACAGAGGTATTACCTGGTATTGTACTGCTTATAACCCTTCTAACCCTAAACTGTAAAGACAAACACATATTTGATGGGTAGAGGCTTTTAAAAGGGAAAGTGTAAGTTGGTGAGTAAACTTTGCTTAAACAAAGCCTCCTAAGAAACTACAGCTACACCTTATTTACAGTCAGCACAGTGCTGACAAATCTATTTTTTTTTGTTTTTATATTTAAAAACTTTCTCTGCAGTAGTTCAAGAGACAAGGGAAGAAAACATAATGGTGGAAGACCTTAAAATAAAGACATGCTGTGGAAGACTCTCAAGACATGCTGTGACAGTTTACTTTTCTCACAGAAACTGTGTTCTTGGAGATAATACAACTAGCAAGTCCAAAGGTCCATATTTAAAAGACTAAATCATGTCCTAAATATTAAATATTTTAAATATTATATATTAATGAAGTACTTAAAATATTTTATGTAACCATTTTTAGAGTTTACCTCATACATACTAAGGTAAACAAGGCACCCTGTCATGAAGTGTCACCTTTCCCTTACAATATGAAGGTTGTATAAAAGAAAGACTGTGGCAAAGATAAAACGTGAGTGAAGAGAACAAGTACCCATCCAACATTTCAAAAAACTGACTGCATGGCAAATGAAGTTGAGCACTAATCAGTATGGATTACACTGTAAATAACCAGTGAGAACTTTAATGAATAAATAATCTTTAGGATTACTTATTTCTACCAAATGCACAAAAATTATCTCATCAATCTGCCCAAGTGGTCCAACAAACTTGCAATTTTGGATATAGGCATGTTTTGGAAACACACTGGCAAGTATACTTGACTGGTGAAAAAAACTTTGGTCATTACTTCTGTTGAAATATTCATTAATTACCTACTCCCAAAATACACAGAATTACTCCAATTAACAGCCTCTAAGGCAAAAAGCTCAATCTTTACCCTAACTACACAATAAACTAGCAGAGGGACCTGATCATTTGTACTCATTGGCACGGTGATACAGATGCAGAATCCCTGAGCACGTAGTTTCTCTTTTCCAAAGTTTACTACACACCAGAACCTCCAGTTACTCAGTGTCACTGATTTTAAGCAGGGCAGATTTTACATGTGGTCTCACCATACATAAATCCAATATTTGCTCTCCTAACTCTGAAATAGCTTGCTGGTCTTCATAAAAAGGAACAGCCTCTTTGAGTTTTCCGTAAACTTCAAGGCCTGCCTGTGCCTCCATCTCACCACTGCTATTTATCTTGCTTCCTGTGCCAGATAGATAAATTCTCCTATCTGTAAAAATCAACATGGATTCCCCAAAAAGTTGTACCAGATCTGTGAGAACTAAGAGAAAGATTATCATTTCACACTGAGTTAAGAGACAGTCTCCTCAAATCACCACTAAAAAAGAACCAGACAAATTAACAACAGCACAACCACGTATCTCACACTCTGCATTTTCCCATAAAAATGTACTTACATACACAATGTAAACCATTAAAGGATGCCATTAAAATTTAAATGTATTTTCCAAGTCATCTCTTAAATCTATTCCTTAAAGTATTTTCCAAGTCATTCCTTAAAAGCCACATCTTCAATTACCAGAAACTGATGCTTCCAAATTCAAAATACTCTTACTTATTTAGTCCATCCAGAAAAAGACAGGAGTAGGAATAGCAAAGCCAGATGTTGTTAATAACATCTAATTAACACCACAAGGTTCCTACTGATTCACTGCAACCCCAGAAACCTGGAGTTTCTGGTGTTTTCATGCAACCAGGATAGATAGGATGTTTCTGGGAGGAACAGAGAAAATAAGTGAACAGCTGTGTCCAATAACTTCCCTCACAGTCAGTAAAGCTACAAGTTAACATTAAAAAATTAAGTTTCTTGTAGTAATCTTTCAAGCATTCTGAATTTAAAAGTGAGGAGAAATCCCAAATAATTTTGCATTTCTATATATTCTGCACATTTAAGAAAAACACTAATGTAGGCAGAACGTATCCAAAAGTTCAATTATTTTGCAGGTAGCAACAAGTATTTAACCTGAAAAGGACACACAAAGGTTAAAAGAAAAAGCGTGCCTCTTCTTATAAGCTCATGTTAATTAGGGCCGTGTTTTATGTCAAAGATTTGAACATTACAGCCAGACAGCTCTCAAACAGCTGAAACTGTGAAAGCTCTTTTCACCTTATACTCAAAATTAAAGCTAAACTTTTAAAAGCTTTGAGTTTCTTTTAAATATTCTCTTTCATAATTAAAAAAAAAACAAACAAACAAAAAAAAACCACATGACATTAAATGTGTCCCAGAAGCCTTATTAAGTATATGTGATACATGAATGAATGGGAGGTAGGAAGAAAGACATAAAATAATTCCATAAACATAAGAAATTCAGTTGTATTCTACACAATATAATTTTCATTATAAGAAATACTTTAACCACAGTGTTTGAGATTTTAGTTACATAAAGGGAGTAACTTAAGATAACTGTTAAAACTTTAAAAAAGGCCAAACCAGTGAATATTGGTAAGCAGTTGTGTAACACCCACTAAAGATTAATTTGGGCTGCTTCATAAATTTTTACACTGCCAACCTCTTCTTGCTTGCCTGAAAAAAACCGAATTTCTTACCAGTGTTGTGAAATCACAGGGAAGTCCAAATGATTCAATACTAATATTTACATATCTATGTCCTACTTTACTTGTTCTTCTTTATATGCTGACATTGAAGCCCAACAATGCCAAAAATAATTATTTTTAAAATTTGTAATTTTCTCTACTGCAATTACGTCTACTAGAACTGACATAATAAGAGGTAATAATAAACCCCATCTATTCAAAACGAAGCCTATGTTTCTGAGATAATACAAAGTCAGTTCATAACAAGGGTGTATAATTTCCTCACATGTATAGAAAAATAGCTGTATGTCTATCAAGTAGTGTGAAGCTTTCCTTTTGTAAATTAAAAGAGTGAGGTGGGATATTTTAACTGCTTTTCTTTCTCAGAATGCTATTCTGTGTTCTCCTCAGCTGATCTAAATGTGAAGTAGCTGAAAGACATGATCTTTCCTGCTCTGGCCATATTCTAACTAGCCAGACAAGCTTCAATCCCAGTTACTGCACTGGTCTTGCAGATCAAATGACCACACTGTGACCAGAGCCAACACAAGGAAAGCTGGACCATGATGCCTAAGGAGAAATCAGACCCTTCCTTTTTCACAGCAGGCCACACTTCAACAATCTTCAAGTTATCACGAAAATAAAGCTTCATTATAATCTAAGATGATACTACTGGAATTTGCTAAAATAAATTAACCTGTGTGTCACTTCTACAAAACCCTACAGAAAATCTAAGGGAAAAGAAACCAATCTGTAGCTTCTGAAACCGCTTTCTTTTAATGTACGTTATGCACAGCTAAGTTCATATAAACGCGAGTTACGTGCAAAGTGTAAATCTGTTTAAAAGCTGGGAAGAGTTTTAAATATAAAAAGTACAGTATTTCAGTTGCAATATCAAAAATTGTATTGATAAGACTTATTAAATCTGGACATACACACAGAGCTTCTTGGTATTTTACAACTTCTAATAGTTTACATTTACACTGCAGTGTGTCAAAAATTCTCCACAAATACAGCTTCAAAAATTCCTAAATATTTAAGTGTGGTGACATTTAAGAATAGGATTAGTGAATTTAGCCAGTACAGATTTTGTTTTCTTACAGAAGTGCATTTAATTTTGCATTTTGTTTAAAATAAGAACACAAAATCTCATTTAAGTGTACAAGTTAAGATTAAGCTCCTTAAGCTGTTTCAGCTGACTGATGGTAGTCATTACCATCATTTCTCAAGAAGTCAGCTACAGATATCAAGTTTTAAATTATACTTTACATAAACACTCAGCATGAAACCTTTGAAAGTTTGTCATTTGCTAAACCTGATCACTAAAGTATTCAGCAAGCATAGCTACAATTTGAAAGATTTTTGTTCTCCCGTCTGTGAAAGATAAATATGAGAAAAATTAATTCAGAACAAGAACATAAACTTTAAGCCTTCACATTTCACATCTGATTTCTAATGACAGTGCAAGATATACGATTTGCTTTCATCTTACACTTACTACAGTCCTAGTTTACTGAATATATTTATCAGTTTAAAACTTACTACACTGCTTAGCTTTCAAGTTAAAAGGACATCTTTGAAATGATAACTATGTATTGTCTGAAAATATTTTGGCACTGGCACAGAATCTGCAAAGAAAAGCCCAAGGAAAGCCTTTAACTTAATTATCCTTTTACAAGAACTGTGGTTTGAGAAAATACAACAACTTCGTAAACATAATAATCACTAAGAGTAATTGCCTTTGGCAGTAATGTCCCAAAGCTAGTTTGGATATCCAAGATAAACCATGATTCCTATTCTTTCTCTCTGTACTTTTCAGTTAATATAAAAATTCAAAAGCCAACAAAAATGGTGCTTCTAACACTGTAAAAGCAAACAAAACGCAAGTTTCTGTCAGAGCAACTTATTATCATTAATAAATAATGAAATCCATCAACAAGCATATGTTACAGAAACCCAACAATAAAAACTGCAAAAGTTACATTATTTTCTAGAACAGAAACAGAAAGGAACTGAAGGAAGTTTAGATGCAGTTACAGAAGCAGTGGGAAATAACCATTATGCTACTTAGAGTGTACTTTAATTCCAGATACTATCCACTTACTGCAACCCCTTTGCACCTACTGGAAGACACCCAAAAGCACAGAAGCCACTAATTCCTGCCTAAAAACACTGCAGGTATTTTCAAAGTAATTTAGAACTAAGAAATTACTTCTTAATGATAATTAAGTAACATTAAGACAGTAAAACACTGTAATTCAAATTCTATATGTAATAGACAAGATTAGGATAAATTAAAGCAAGCACACAAAATTCCCAAAAATCAAACTTCCTAACTGATTTCAAGTCCCCTTTCTTTATCAGTTCCAATAGAGTTCCCTGTGCTGATTCACTGCCTTACCTTATCTTATCTTGCCTGGCTCCTACAACTTCTGTTTTAACCCACCAACCTTTAGGCTTCTCACCTATATGAAACACTGCAAGTTTTCACAAGCGTAGTTCTACAATTGAATTGGATATATTCTCTCTAATAGCTGATCATTAAAAGCAGTGAATTATTACTGCGTTTGTAAACATAAGTGCTTTGATACTACTGTACAATTCTAAGTAAATTACTTGACTCTGAACATTTTCAATATTAGTAAACTAACATCCCTACACTCCTTCATAAATTCCAACCCATTTATCTTGACTATCTGAATATGAATATCAATGTCTGTACAATACCCCCTAAACTACAGCAGGAGAAAACTGTTCAGTTTAGTTGGAAGTCAATAAATACTGTTTAACAAGAGAACTTTAAATTCACTTTTAATTATTTTAGTCATCCTATATACATTTGTAACATCTCAAGTGAGATGAAAGCAAAATGCAGAGCAGAAGGGAAAAGAAGCAGTTAGAAAACTTTTAAACAATACATGATAGAACCACAAGATTATATTCATACATTGCTTCTGCTGTGCCATCTAGTAAAAGCCTGTAGTATGATGCAAGGAGGGCTGCTGTCAAATTCTGAAACCTGCCTAGTGCTGCAGGCTGATATAAATTTCTCCTACTGCAGCAGTGACTTTTGCAGGCAGCCCTATTACACCTTGAAACAGGACCATGAGCATGTTAATTTTGCCCTTTCTAACAGCCCCACACAGCAGCAGCTTGAATCAATTAACCCCAGTGGTGTAATTTTTCTATTATTCAACCGAAATTGCATTAATTCTTGACTGCTGAGGCAATACATTTTGTCTATTATATTCACTGAACTACAACCAAGCTGGATAGAACAAATTTGTATGGGTATGTTAATTTTAGCCATTTTTGTAACTTACTATGTATTGAAGCAAGAGCTGAGTTCTTTAACCTCTAGCACATCTAGGCTTCCTTGATGGTCATCAGATAGCCTAGGGGACAAGAAGCAATCATGGAATTCTAAGAACTCAGTCTGCTACTTGTGTGGTACTGTACATGACTCATTTGAGAGTTTCCCTAGGAAATCTTCTAAAGTGGACACTTTTCAGAAGTCTCATTACATTTTTAAGTGTTTAAAATTTCTGCCAAGTCACTACTATAGACTTATGCCATCAATCGTGAAATATGACCTTAGTTGAAGCACATCTAATAGCTTTGTTAGTTAAAAAAAGAACTAAAACAGGTTTATAAATAATGCTTAAAATCCATATGAAAAACGGCAATTCACCCTAAAACCCACTAGCACAATTCATTACATTCGGCACAGGTCTAACGTGTGCCTGTGAATGCACACACTTCATAGAGTAGCATTTACAGTTTTCTTGGAAATAAAATGAAGTTCTGGGAAGTAGCAACCACCATCACCAAGAAGCCAGCCGAGAAATTCACTGTACTCACTAGATGCCAGCCCCCCACCAAAATCCCCACCTTACTCAGGAGATAAACACTGAGCCAGTCACAAATCAGCTGCTAAACTGCTGCAGTTGAAACCGTGGCCTCTTAAAGCAAATAAACAAAAAAATACCATAAGGCCATACTGTAAACTCATTTACAAATAGTTTAGTCATGCAAGTAAAAGGGGATTGCAAAACAAACTACTGAAAAAAGGGCACTACCTGCCCAAGATATGCCACCACCTTTTCTGACTTAAACAACCCAAACCTACCGATATCCAGTTTAACTGTAAACGCTTCACCTAAGTGTACAGCTGCTGGGCAGAACTGTGCTATTCAAACAAATTAAACATATAGTTAGAGAAAGGGAGATTGGTCAACTCACTGTGCATCTGCAGCAACACAAAACTTTCAAGCCTTGGAAATAAAGCGTTTCTATCAAAATATTTTTTTAAAAAAACAGCAAAAGTTCTCGGTCTCAAATTATACAATATTAAGCAAAGAGCAAAGAAAAAGCAGCTTCTAGATTTCTGAGATTTTTGCCAAATTTCAATTTAACAATGGTTTTACTTTCACCACTAACATAAGAGTAATATATTCACAAATAGAGATTTGAAGCCCAAAAAAAGTTTAAACAAAGCCTGCTTTTAGGATTAGCCTGTAAGTAGCTCAGCAAACAGCTTTTAACATACAAAATTTAACATCAAACATTTTTGGTTACAATTTTTGGTAACAATTTTAGTTGCATTTTATTCGCTACTCTAGAACTTGTATTTCAAAGACTACATTCCCTTATTCTTTCTAGGTTTACATGCTTTTTACCTGTTGCTATGTAGTTACAAAATTTCCTACAACTACCCACTTTGAAACAGTCCATTCACACTGAAAGGTAATCAATGATGTGACTTCATTGAAATAGTCTGGTATTGGAATTAATTAATAGAAAGCCTTTGCAATGAATGTAAATCAAGATCTCTCACAAATCAATGTCAGACCACACTACTGTTTGAAGTACTATGTAAAAAACAATCACTTCTACTGTTCACCACTGCTAAACTGTATTATTCCATCATCAGAAGTATTCTTCTGTGATAGTTCCTTGTTTGGTTTGAAGACAAGATTATAGAAGGTACACTTCCCTAGTACAGGACACTCAAGAAATAATATCCAGTCATCAATAAAAGAGCAGTCTGATGTCACATAATTGATTCTATCTCTACTTATCAGCATAAAGTATCTCCTGGTACTCAACATTTATTTAGAGCTTTCCCCAGAGTACACCATGTATTATTAAGTACTTTAGTCTGTCCTCAAGGCCTCAGCTGAACATGTTTCTTCTCTTCAGACATCATCCTACAACTGAAAAAAAATCCTTCCTATGGAGAGCTTATAACCAGTAATGCTAAACTGATATGGTAGTGGCACAATCAAACCTTCAGAGAGGTAGTTTTAATTTTATACTACTGACAATGATAAACTGCTTTTCACTTTGATATGAAACTATTCTAATACCACACCATTTACAATTAGTAAGTTATATCTATGTAACAGTTAGAATTCTATATTACAGCCAACATAAGAAATACAAACTCTTCAAGAGAAGTAAATTTAAATTTAGCAGACATACATGAAGTGCTCTATGGGACTAATGAACAGGGACTTAACAGAGTAACAAATGTTAAAGCAGAAAGAAATAAATATTTATCAAGCAAATATACTGACATTTAGGGACAAAAATCATTATACAAGAAAACACATTTGTGAAGGTCAGATGATCAGCATAACACCGTAGGCAGAGAAAATCCAAGACAAATAACTTGAACTTAAGATTTTGAAGAGCACTTTGTTGCACTTTACTAGTAGAAATATTTCAAGACCCTAAGTGGCCATAAGTATCTTAAAGTAAGAGTCATAATGTACACCTAAATCCAAAGAGTCCTATGGAAACTAGAAGCTTATCTAAGTTTCTGGTATATGTTGTACCTCTGAGACAAAACACACACTGCTCTAGAATTAAAGAGCCACAGGACAAGATGGAAATGCTCTCCCAACCTCTGTTATCAGAAAAAGTTCTGGAGCTTGGGGAGGGAGAATATAAGTACTGCACAAGAAAGGTTCGCATCCTACTGGAAAAAAAAGGAGGAGGGAAGAAAATATAAAAAAATAAAATAGTTTGTCTGAGGTCTACGTATCACCTTCCCTTTTTCATTTCTTCTCTCCATTCTTTTCTACTCCAGCAATTTTTAGGAATGGAGTAGCAGGACTGACCAATTGGCATGTATTACTTAGAATTTCTCTAATTATAGGGACAACAATATTGTTAATATAATACTAAAATATCACAAAGTTCAAGCTTAGAGAACAATTTATTGGACTGGATTTAATACTAGTTTGTTCATTACTTTTTAAGATGTAAAAGGTCTTAACTAAATGCTTTTAGTAACAAAGATTAACATAATGGTATCCTTCCTAGCAAAATTGCAAGCGGGAAGGAAGCTCTTTCAGGAACTGAATACCATCGCCTAAAACTTGCACAGCAAATGAAGAAAGAGATAGCTATCAGAGAGATAAGAAGGCAAGCATTCACATTCATACTGAGATCTAAATATTTGCCAATTAAATGCTTTTTGTAGCCCAAAAGTAGTGGACAATTATTTAAGAATTTAAGACTATGTCCAGTCTAGATGCACAAATACTGTATAGAGTGACAGGAAAAATAGCTTACTTTAGTATTAACATTGGTACACCTGAGAGAATTAACACTCTATCACTGCCCTAGTCCTTTTACATTTATGGCAATACAAATTGATGAGCAACACACACTGCATTCTCAATTTCAAGCTATGAAAGCCTACTCAGCAGATTTTAAGAGAAGAAAAAATAAGGCAGCTGCCATGACACAGAAGATTCAAAATTATCTAACTATACTATCCTAAAACATTTCTAAGACACATACAGCAAGCCATACATTAAAATTTATTATTTTATCTATTATAACTAGTTTACTTTTTCATGGTATTACCAGCCAAAAAAACTCCCCAAAAAATCACAAACAAAATGCAAAACACAAGCCACAGAAACCTTAGGACCAAAACTTCATGAAACATGAAAAAAATATTTAAGAGTGACTTGGCTTTCCTTAATAACCAAAAAAAAGTATTACCTCTGTTTATATTAGCATTTGTTCTGCAATAAGTCAAGTATATGACATAGCACCTAATAGTACTTTGATTACCAGTTTAATTCCATTCTTTTATTATTTCAATAAAAGCTGCAGATCACATCTGCCTCACCAAAGAAACCTGCCAAGTGCAGAAAACAATATTTAGTAACTGAAATCACATATGATACTAAATGTCCACAAAATCAAACAACAAATTTTAAGGCATGGCACTGGTGCACTCCGAAGTAAAATTGCTGGACAAATAAATCAGATTTAAAAGATATACAGCAACATATGTTTCCAAACTACCTATAAGAAAGGATCCAAAAGTAACATGTATCCCTGCCTGCTTACATAGTTTAAAACATTATTTAGCTGTACAAACAAAGGGACAACAGGATACTCTAATATCCAAGAAAAATGGTCAGAGGTGCAGTCATTTTCTCTTGTAATAGTATTAACATAAGCATCTCAGAAGTTTTGTAAATCAAAGTATATGACATGAAACATAAGTAAAGACATGGGCCTGGGGGAAGGGGGGAAAGAAAAAAAATATTTCAGTGCCAAAAGTAGCAAGGAAAATCTATAAGGCAGAAATACAAGATGTGGGTCTTTGAATTCAAAGACAATAAGTGAGCTTCAGCTTGATGAGGAAAGTAGCAGTCAGACTACTGAAAAATTGTAGCAGCTGTATTTTGAACAGATTGCAGAGATAGGAATATCAGCAGAGGGAGAAGGTACTTGAAGTACTCCAGATGGCAGATACAGAAACTTCATTTGCAAAGACAGAAAAAGAAAATGTGGTCTTGAAAGCGTTATTTGGACAAGGAAGGAGTATATGAATAAAACATGACTGTGGACTCAAGGAGAAGAAAAAGAAAGGGCTATTCCCAAACAAGACCCCTCCCTGGGTAAGGGAGGATTATTACACTGTCAGCAGCATTGCAAATGGCAGGCAAATGAGTTAAGTTTGAGAGCGAAGATAAAGAGCTCTGAAACATTCAAAATGTTTATGATGATAAAAACCACTTAAAGGAAATGCAGGACTGAATGAAGACACACAAAGAGCCATGAAACTCTACAAAGTTTACGGCAACCTAAATACAGGAGATGCAAAGATTTCTATGAATGTTGCACACTTAAGGATTAATGGGAAGAGGGTACAGAAGTAGGAAGACACTTGCAGCAAGAAGCATCACAAAGGCAGGAGAGGATCAAGGCTGTGACAGCCAGGCAAGTTTCCCTACATCATACATCCTCCCAATCCCAGAAACCCAAAGGAGCTTACTTATGCATTTTATAAAAAGCCCAACTACACTTCGAAAATGTAAATAATTTTTAAATTGTATTGCTCATATGCACAACAGCAACTACTTTCAATTACAATTTTTGTGATGATTTAAAAGCATGACCATATTTTAATTAAACTAAAATTTGTGTTCTAACTACATGCTTCAATCAGTGTGGAATTACTCAAAAATACAGACAGCTAGAAAAAAAGTAGTCTAATACCCTCTACTTGTAATGGTTGCCTGAAAAGGTTAAACTTGTGGAGTGACATCAAGGGGAAAAAAGTCCCCTTGAGTTTCAATAAGATTTTCTTAAAAGAAAAATAACAACTGTGCTTTAAAGGAGTAATTCAAAGAGATTAAAAAAAAAAAAAGAAGAAGAAGAAGAACAAGCCCTACAACAAATGCTAAGATGCCAGAAGAATCTTAACATACTTCCCTGAAGAAGTAGCGCTCCCTGTGTTTGCTTGGTATCTTAATTTGCCTTTGCTTTCAAAACCCTAGGCTTGCCAAGAACTATTCCTTTCAAAACCTCAGGAATTCCATTACTAGTTTTAAGCTAAATTAAAGGAAAATAGAAGCATTCAATGCATGGCAAAAGTATGCACAAAGTGTTTGTTGATACTCATAAATAGACTGAAAAATTTAGCCGTGTCTGAAGGGTAACTGCTGCATAGTCAACTCAGTTTTGCTCTGCCATGCTGCTAAGCAAAAAGCTACTGCTGTCAGTTCAGACAAGCTCAGATTGATACATTGCTATCAAGACAGAACACAGCACTAGATAGTTCATTTCTCTCTTCAAGTTTAAATATAACCTAAAGTTTGCATTTCTCAGAAGAAAAAGAGATAGTAAGAGTTCCCTCTTTAAAGCAACTGCTTCAACATCTCCATTAGGGAAAAATGTCTCACTGCCCTAAAGCATGGCAAAACCAGTCAGCTCTCCACCCCGTCAAATGTCTTGCTAATAATGAAATAAGGACACTTTATCTCAGAAATTCATCTAGCATTGTGCTGATGAATATCTTTCCAATGTCCACACAATTGGGTCCCTTCCAAATCATGATATTTTATGATTCTCAAGCAAGCAGTATTACTACTATATTTGCCCAATCAATAATGGTAAGAATGAAATGTCCCCACCTGCATATTGTGCCAGGTGTCATACTATCACACAAGAAGATAATATCCCTTACAAAGCATTCAAGAAAATCCTCATGAAAGACAAACGTTTCATTTGTGCCAAGGTGTGCAAACCCTGCAGGTAAGAACTACTATGCAGTTTAACTTCTGTGGCAGCAGTGACAAGAGAACAGTGAAAATATCAACACACTATTTTAAACTGCAGCTCTCATGAGAGATCAAAGATCTGTAACTTGCATTAGAAACACAGGAGCCCAGGTATGGAGAATTTATTTTACCTCTTGAAAGGCAGAAATTAAAGCAACTTTTCACCATTGTGTCAGCAGCACCCAGTATGGATCAGGGATTTACAGCAACCATCACCACTGTGTCAATGACAGCAGGAGCATCTCAACCCTGCCAGGACCAAAACCACTGCAAGAAACGCCAAGGAAAAGAGTCAGTTCTTCAGACTGGGGCTCCAGTCTATCCTGACTTGGGCATACATACAGGAAAACTATCAGCATCCCAGATATGCCAACTGCCCAACAGTATTTTACATTTGCTACAAGCACAGACAATTAACACGGTATTTGTGAATTAGATTTTTCTCAACAGAAAAGTAACAAACACACATACAAGAAAAAGCTGAATTGAGCACCTTTTCCATAAGATACATGTTTATCATAAATAAAGAAAAAGGATAAGTTTAAAACTTACATTTTTAAAATGTATTTTTTAAATCCTAGTCCAAAAATGTACCAACACAGAGGTGTTTCTTTCTGCAGCCAAAACAGAACCTAAACATCTATTTAAAAAACCAATAAAAACAAACAAACAAAAAAACCCACCCCAGTTCTGTAGGAAGAAGCAGCAGGTCTAGTAACTGGCTGATTCTAGAAGCTGAAGTAAATAAAGGCCATCCAGCGTGGTCAGGTATGATTACAATGACATGCAACACAATAAGTTTACACTTGCAGTATCTAAGAACAACACACTGCCTAACACAGATACCAGTATCACTTTGCTGACTGAGATTCAAGCAAAAAGTTCAGGGATTACCCTGGACTGCCTGAGAAGTCAGTGACAGACTACATATCACTCCTGTGACAAGGAGCTTCTCACTACCCCACATATGGATGTAAAAGCATTTCAGAAAAAGAACAAAAAACCCCATGAAATTAAAGTACTCTAAGACATGAGAAGGAAACAAACAGTAATCACAATGCCATTTCCACTAATTAGAAAAGAACAGTCCCAAGCATGCAATAATCATGAATTTTTATTGTATAAACATCAGAAATAAGTTATTAGTTCTTTTTATTTAAGCCAAGAGGGAATTATTTTTGTTGTCATTTAAAGCTTGAGGGGAAAACTCAAATTGTGGAGAAACCCTTAGTTGCAGGAAGAGGGAACACAATAAAGAGTGAGCTAAATTTGCAGTCATGATTGTTGCCACCCTGTCAGATGCAGTGAAGATGAAGTTTTGAGAAGTACACTATTGTTGGAGAATACATGACATACATACTCAGACATTTTTTATGCACACACACTTAAACGAGAAAGCACCTGTTTATCATCAGTTCAAGTTTAAAAAGAATCGTCACAATCCAGCACTGATTACACAGGAGGGCTAACAACAAAAGATGATGTTTAAGAGTGGAAAACTGAAGACTATTACAACTGCTGTTCTACAACTCATACATAACCAAAACACCATCTGCATGCCCTACATCTCTGGACAGCAGTTTTCTGCCAGCATTTCCTCAAACCGTTTCGATAAAAAAACAGCAGCAGACAGATATAAAACCCATTACATTTGTACAGAAAACGTTACTTAAGAGCTGCAGATAGGTCATCTCTTCCAGCAGTAGCTACTGCCCAGTTACTCATCACCACTGAGCAAAGAGAGACTACCACCCATACAGACTTGCAACAGAGTGAATCATGTAAGAGCACACTAATCCACTTCGGGAAAAATTAATCAAGGTAACTGACCAGTGAAAGGAGGCTGAGCTAATACTGCCCATTTAATGGCTGATTATGCCTAAAGCAAGTAACACTGCATATGGTTTCTCTGGTGGAAAGGATTATTACACATGGTAATCTATGGCAGAGAAGAAGGCACAAATGGATGAGGGACACTGTATCTGCAATTTTCACAGATATTAGGGGAGGAAAAAAAAAGATAAAAATCAATGCCTATCCATATCCTGAAACATTAACTACAACCTCTATGATAGGCTGAATAAGATGGATTTTGAAAATTACTGATCATTATAGTTACTTAGGAAGAGAAGTCACAGACTGTCTCCCCAGAAGTTGTGCGAAGTCAGAATGTGTAGCTTACATCAGCCTCTTAATTTTCATAGATTTGTTCTGTCTCTTTATCCACTTGTTACTGCAAAATACACTGCCATTTTCTTAGTGGACACTCTGATAACTAACTTTCCTTATTTAAGTCTTTTAAATTTAAAAATTCAATATACATGCCAAACATTCATTTGTACAGTAATCTGATGAGCACCAGTTGTATGAAACAATAGGTACCAATTTTTTTTTTAATTAATACAAAAGGCCAGATTCTTCCCCCAAAACCCCTTCACAGGATACACACCATCCTGGTTCAAGGGGTCTTAGATGTAAATATTCCCATGAGCCATAACCAAACAATGTCTTCAATCCCTTAATGCTGTACCATATTAACTTCATTAGGCCAGTATCAAATATACTTTAAACTGGCATAAAGTGCCACTGTCACCAAAAGAAACAGACACACCCTGCTCCCCTTACTGCTTGCTTCCACCCCCATCTCTGCGCCAGCACAAATGTTTGTGCAGCAAACTGATCCAGCTCCAAGCGAACCCTTCCCTGCCTGCCCCTCCCCCAGGTTAGTCCAGTCCTCAACCCAGCTCACCACATAACCATACAAGTATTTGCCTGCACAAAGGAGGAAGCAGCAGAGCAGGGTGGAAGCAAACAGGACCGTGTTTTTCAATGGTGGAGCTGGTCTGTGCCAGCTGTATGCCAACGCAAAGCAGGAGTAGCGGGTTGAAGGCGGGAGTCCTGCAACACCAACCTCACAGATCCAGGCCTATGGTGTGCCACTCTTGCCCTTCCTCCGCGGGATCCCACCCCTCCACTCACACGGCCACTGACAGCTGTGCAGCTGCAGCTGAGTCGGTTCAGGGTGCCCAGTCAACTGAAATCCAATTCTACCAAGAAAAAAAAATGTTGCCAATTTTCAGCCAGTACAGGTTCCTGAGCCAGTTCCCAGTGCAATCCCTACCAGAACAAGGAAGGAAGAGAAGGAAGGATGCTGGGAAGGCGGGAGGGCCAATTTTAATCAGCTGGGATGCTGTGGAAACACTCAGACAGCACCACATTTCAAATTTCAACTTGCCTGCACAGCTGAATGTGTCTATTTCAATCAATTTTTTCCTAAGACTAAACCTTATTCCAATTATTGCAGGAACATAAGCAGCCATAGTCTACTTGGGCACAAGAAGCAAGAAGTGAGGCCAGTTCACTACATTAACCATTTTCATCCTTCATATTCAATAAAACAAAGAGAGAGCATTAGTTTCTCTAACTTAATGATAGTTTTACCTGATAATTGTTTCAAACATGACTAATTAAACAACCTCAGATATTTGCACAAGAAGAACATACATGGAATAAAACCATTGCAACCATGTTAAGCATTATCTTAACCATAGTTTAGTACTTACAAGGAATTTAAATGGTTCTGGTGATTAAAATCATCTAATAAACCTTTCTACTCAAGAGTGAATTTCATCCATTATTCAAAAAGTTGTTTTGCTTGAACTGCAAGTCCCAGTGATCACAGAAATGAGCAAAATTAATTTCAATGAGGTCATAATCAGACACCTAATAAACATGGATGTAGCTACTTTCAGGCTAACTTTTGAACAAGGAAGTATCCTAAGTAGAAGTACAGACTGTTAGCAAACATCTTTTTAACTTATAAACAATAGGATTTATAACTGAATTGTTAAATTTAGCAGACAACTATTTCCATACAAAGGAAATGTCCGGTTATGTTCATCCAGTTAACAAAGAAAAGAAATATAATCATATAAATTCAAAAGGTAAGAGATATCAACATTTCAGTTCAAGAACTGAAGTGCAGAATTAGATGGTTTTTTCTGAAAACCAGTCTTCCCAAGTGCCACACATTACATACTTCCAGTTAATAAAACTCTCTTACAAAGCTAGATTCTTCCACAGACTACCACCTGCATACAGCAGCATTTTATAAGACAACTGATCTTCTCTTTAACAGAAATTTCTTGTATGATAAAAAAGTGTTCCTAAGTACTCTGCCTATAAAAATTATAGAGAAGTAAGAACAGTTTATTTTGACTACAATTCACCATCAACACTTGAGACAAAGCACTGACCTGGAAAGTGAGCAAAACCATGAAAAGCTATTTAACCATATAGTCATACAACCGCTGGCACACTGTTTCAACAAGCATTTCCAAGGCATTCTTGACTTGGAAGTAAGTAAACTCAGTGGCTCTCAGTCAAGGAATAAGGTTCTTAATTTCATTCCCTTTATCGTGGAGTTAGTAGTACTTGGACCTGAACTGGTGATTTATACTGATATAAGCTTCCTTTCAAGCAGGCATAGACAGGTGTGCTGTTCAAATGAACCTGCTAACCAAGGAAAACAGACAATGAATTTCACTGGCAGTTCTGCTGATTTCAACAAAAAACCAGAATGCTTATTGGATATGAACCCACATATCTTAATACCAAGCCACTTCTAACAGAGCAATAAATCTTTAGAAAATAGTTTTTCATTTCACTAAACACAAATATATTGTAGAATTAGCAGAACAGATTAAATTAATTACTGCTCATGTTAACACCATTAAAATCTTTTTGCTCATTACACTAAACATCACTTTGTCACTAGGCCTCAAAGTTAAAAAAAAAATCCAGGAATATTTAAAAGTCACAAATAAAATGCTTGTTAAAAATATTAATATCAAAGCACAGTCAGCAACTTTTTCAACACTTACTAAAATCTTCTGATTTCTACACTATTTCTTCACTGCAATAACATTACTTTCACAGTCCAACAACACTCCTAGTGATTTCTAATTATTATTATCACATCCTATGCAATGACTTTGAACAACACACACTGACCACGAAGATGCAAAACCACGTATTCTTCTTCCAAAATTTCAAGTTTAGATGAGCACTCAAGCCAAATCAGTACTGAGACACCTTCTGATGTCTTCAGATTTATCCTTGCTCCATTAGGTGTAGCGATAAGTCACAGGAAGGGCAGTTTAAAATGACGAGGAAGCGAGCTCGGTATCGTTTTCATTCATACACACAGCACCCGTTCAAGAGCCTGGAGGACTCCCCTCCCCTGGCAGGCTCTGTCTGCGGCTCCCAACCCACCGACCCGACAGAGCTCTCGATCAGTCTCAGGGCTCGCACCTCGAAAGCCCCTGCTTTGCTCAGCGACGTGGAATAGCGAACGCACCTGTCTTGGCAGGCCTGTGACGGACGCAGCTGACCTACAGGAAGGTGCGAGGGCTTGACAGGTGACTCGAGACGAGACACAGCCATCAGACACGCCGAGCAACGAGGACGCGGTCCGGCAGCCGGGACCGCTCCCCGCGCCAGACCTGCCTCCAACACAGCCACAGCACGGACAAAATTATCGCCTTGTCTTTTGTTTCTAAACTCGCACTCCGCTCGTCCACCTCCGCTCCCGCCCCAGCCCCAGAGTAAGGCAGCGATCCCCCTCCGTGCCCGGCCTTCCCCGCCCAGAAACAGCCCCGGGCCGGAGCGCCCCGTGCCCGCGGGGCCGCAGCCGCCACCGAGCTCCCGCGCCCGAACCCACGGGGAAGGAGAGGCAGGTCCTACCGCGGGGCACGTCCCAGCCCGGCTCCGGCGGGAGGAGGCCACACAAGGGGCTGCTCCGGGGCCCGGGGGGCTCCACCGGGAGGGGGAGGCAGCGGAGACGGCCAGGCACCCCGCAGGAAGGAGCCGGGGGAGGGGGCGAGGACCAGCACCCACCTGGGCCATGAGCCCCACGCCGGCCGCCGGGCCGGGCCGCCTGTGACGGGCGAGACGGCGGCCCCGCGTCGGGCCGGGGCACGGCTGCGCCTCCGACCGCGGCAGCGACAGGGCCGCGCTCTGGGCCGGACCCTGCCCGGCTCCGCTTCCTGAGCGCGGC
>VZUI01069462.1:0-88651 GCA_013401135.1 Cettia cetti | reverse complement strand
ATCCATCCATCCATCCATCCATCCATCCATCCATCCATCCATCCATCCATCCATCCATCCATCCATCCATCCCCACCGACATTTCAGTGGGCACTCCCTTCCACCAGCCCCTGCTCCCCTGGTCACCAAAGACACAGGACCATTGTAACAATGCCTCCAAGCTCCTATCACTGTGTTTTCCCCACCCTTGTGAACACACTTCATTTCATGCCTTTTGACTGCGTGAGCTGGGGGAGGAAATTATTCCATGCTTAGAAACTTTGCTGTTGCTGTCTGCACTGTGGTCTTGGTAAGAGGCACCTCCAAGCAAACAAGATTTTATCTCGAGACAGGCAAATGATTGAAAACCATGTGATTGTAACACCAGTAGAGTTTTACTTTCTGATTTTGCATACCCATATGTTTTAACAGAATTATTTTCGTGGTGAGGTATTTTGTTATCACCTAATACATTCAACGTGATCAGTAACTACAAGGAAAACACAAACTGTACAAATATTTTGGTTTTATGCCCTGAATTTTTAAAGGATGTTAAATGATAACATAAGGGTATAAATGGAATGAGAACTGCAACATTTCTAAGCCTTGAAATTCCATGCTGTGGTTCCCACAGCAACCATAACCATGGCCACTTCTCGTGGATTTTGCATCCGCATCTAAACATGCTGTTCCAAGTGCTCAACATATATAAGCAAAAACCAAGCAAAAGCTTTTTTTTTCAGTGCAATGAACATCTTACCTGCTCAGTTACAACCACTACAAGGTGTTAATGGCACTCGTAGGTGAAGGTGAACTCCCCACAGCTGACAATTAATGCCCTAAATGTGGCTTCAGTGCAGAGATGCTTGCAGGATTCATAGTGTTGGTACGGACACCATTCTGATTTCTGCTATTGCTGCAACAAGAGCCTGCTGTTTGTACCAAAGGTTAAAGCATTCTTAGAAGGCTAAAAGAAAACAGTCAAGGGTCTTTCAAATCCTTTGTTTCAAACACCAAACTCTTTCAACTTCAGAAGCACTCAGTGGTCAAGAGACCATGGTTTTGCTCATTTTATCCAGCCCCTTTGCTTGTAGGCAGTGGCAGAAACAAGAACACGAAAACCATCAAGTTATCCAAGTAAATTTACTGGTTTGCCTTTTCTTGCTCTTAAGTTTGCCAGAAGTAAGGAGCACACACAGACAGCAATTCCTATATCCCCCTTGTTCTTGGTTTTAAGCATTTACTTCTGTTGCAGGACTCTGATTGGTCTTGGGTATGAAAAAGTTAAACTTCCAAAAATTATTAATTTCTCTAGGTTGAGCTTTATCCAAAGCTCATGCCCCTTCCTGCTGGATCACAGTTTATTCTCTGAAGTGATGGAGTAATTGTCAGTGGTGAAATCAATGAAATAATTCACTGCAACCAGAGGGTGAAAACTCCAGTGAAAGGTGGAATTTTCAAAACTTCATCAGAATGTCATATCAGGGGTTTAACTGGCAGCACCAGTGACCTGTAATAATACGAGCCTGCCTTTACTGGAAAGCTCCAGGACTTTTCTATGAAAACTTACAGTTACAAGGGACAGTTACAAGTCTACATATTTAAAATTAAATGTTAATCCACAGTGGTACCAGCTTTCCAAAACTGTATTTATTCCTAAACATCTGCAGTGTAAATTAGAAACCAAAATTTTACATTAGTATGACCCCCCCCTTCCCAGATGGCAGAAATACCATCAACTACTGAAATTCTCTAAATGTTTACCACTTTAGGTTACTAAGAAAAGATCTGGCCTTGCAGAGCACAGCAAGAAACACCCAACCAGCCCCACCCTGAAATACAGAGAGTGACACTGGCTCGGGGGGTCACCCAGGGGTGCTGAGCCCTTTGGGGACAGTGGGCACACACTGCTGCTCCAGACCAGGACTGCACCAAGAACAGCTCTTGGGGTTGGCTGCAGGCCTAATTAAATTGCAATCCACAACGTGGTCTGTGACACAGCAGCTGTGGGAAACTGATTAAAAGCCTCTACACATTATCCCAACGGGCCCATGTGTAGCCCAGCTTTTAACTGAATTGGAGAGAGCTCTTATTTAAATTCCAGATATGCCACAGTCTTTCCATATGACTGGGAGGACTACTGAACCCTGCACTTCATTTCTGCAACATAAACATATGGATATTAATTCCATATTTTTATAAATAATCTAATTTATCTTGACACAAATGTCTGTAATTAAAAAGGATACAGTATCTTGCTATATTTGATCTTGAAGCCTCACTGTTATGCAAGAGAAAAAGCTAAACCCTACCCCAGCTTGAACAGAAGTAGTGTGCAAAACACTTAGCCCAGCAGGACTAGCTGTTCCTCCAGCCTACTTCTCCCTACTTCTTCTCAACATGGTCAAGGACCTCAGGTCTTGTAAAGAGGTCAAATAAACTGAAGTGTTTCAGAAGTCCTAAGTACAGGGAAGGTTTGCATAAGAAAGAGTGTGTCTGAACTTGTTCCTGTTCAGTGTTTATTGTTTTGTTTTATGTATATTTCTTTAAATGCTTTTATTTAATGAAGTAAACCCCTGCAACCCAAACTCTTAATACATTTTTCTCTGCCAGATCCAGCAATATAAAGACAGCTTCAGTGCTGGTTGACAAAGGTTTCAGTGATGCAAACCTTCAGTCATGAGCCCATTACAGTTAACCCCCAACACAGCACTTGGACCACATATTCCTGGACACCAGTCATATAATGAAATAAAAATGCTTCTCAGTTGCTGTTCATGTATCTCAGAACACTGAGACCTGCTGCTGCCTCCTCACCACACACTCACCTCTGATTATTTTTAAAACTTGCTCCTTAAGGTGAGAAAAACCAGCTGTGATTCTGCAGAGTCTCATCAGCAGTGGTGCCTGCAAACCTATAGAGATTCCCAAGAAATATGAACAGGTAAAAAGCCTGTGTTGGGGAAGCAGCTTATCTTTGGTTTGGAGAGCTGAAGAAAGAATTTTCCTTCCCAGGCACCTCCCAGAGGCTTGAACACTAAGCGTGCAGGGTGCTAAATATTCTCACAACTCGGTAATTTTACAAGGCATTTGGGAAGGAAGCTGTTAAAAATCTTTTTCTGATTATAATAAGTGATTTTTTTTAATACCTCAAATAAAGATTTACTCTGAAAGAACCTTTTGAGAACACTTTAAGAAAAAATACCAAAGTACAAACTTTAAATATCCAAAGTATGATACTGGTGCACTTTTTAGAAACACTTACATACTTAACAGGTGAAGTAGGAAGAGAGTATTTCAGAAAACATTTAATATGAAACCTTTTGGAACTTCCATCGAATACAGATTTACATAATTTATCAGAACACTTTTTCAGTTCAGACAACAAAGTGCACTGCCAGGTGAAAAAAATACATTTGGAGGAGTGCTTAAAACGTAGGAAGTGAAAGGATAGGTGACCATTCACCTGAGAAAGTACAATGACTGCCCTGAAATGTCTTATTGCTATTACAAAATGGAGTATTCATGGAAAAAACCCATACTGAGCAGCACAGGCATGGGCAGAGCACTGAAAGCCAACTGAACTCCGGTAGCACCTGGAGTTCTCAAGCCATGGCATGATACAGAATATACAGAGAATAAAATGCAAATTCAGGAATATTTACTACATTTAACAACTATGATTACCCTTTAAACTAGCATAATCAATATCAATGCTTAGGGGGAAAGAGAGGGGAAGTCTGCTGCCTTCACAGACTACAGATCACAAGAGCTAACTTGCAAAATATTAAGGACTTTGCGTTTTCACCTCGGGTCAAATCTGAACTGTGTACTATGAGTAACTATTAGCTCACTGCAAATTTAAAATGCAAATTTAGGCTCCAGTTTAAAGCACATGTTAAGTACATGCGTAAGTGCTTCACTGAAATATAACCACAAAACATTAATACAAAAGGTCAAGTAGATAATGCGGGGTATTATCTACACAAGTCCTCGATGAAATAAACTGAATATCGGTAGGAAACAATGCATGAAGAAATCTCTTCATTCTAGTTTGCAAAATCAAATCCGCTTCACGGCTGTGATGGTTAAAGAGTGGGGGCTATCCCAGAGCAGCTCCACGTCCTACCGAGAGCTAGCTGGCCATCAGAGTTCATCGGGGCGGGTTCCACACCGCAGGGACAGGGGGCAGCGGGCTCCTCGGCAGCACGGCCAGAGACATCGGCACAGAGCCACACCAAGCAACGCCACCGGAGCCGCGGGAAGCACGCTGGAAGAGAGCTGCAAGGAAAAGCTTCCACTGCTCCTGCCTATGGCTGTAGTCGAGCAAGCTGGATGTTTGGACAGAGGAGAACAGCAGCACATTTGATTCCCACTTTTGGGTTTCGATGCTGAGGGGTGCCCAGAAGGTGAGGGACAGCACTGCCCAAGGTGCAGCAAGGCCTCGGAACCGCACCCACCTGGGCGCGGCTTGCGGCAGAGAATGGCCATGACTTGAGTCCCTTTGTGCTTTGTGTCAGCCTGACCTAGTCTAACGTGGCAAACCCGCTCTGAAAGAAAACCACTACTCAGCAATTAGCACCTCCTTTTACACTGCCTCATTCCCTAGAGGAACAACAGAGAAATGTTCTTAGCTGCGATCAATACTCATAAGCCAAAAGGACAAAGATACAGTTTTAGTAGTTTAGCAGAAGCAGAAGAATGGAAGTGTTTACCCAAATATTAATGCACAAATTAACTACATTATTAAAATTTGATTCAGACTTAAATAATAAATAGGTGGGCAAAATATAATGCAAGACTTACTCAGTAAAAGTGAATTTTTAATCATCTCATGAGATCTACTTAGAAAACAGGACTAATAATGTTCACAACCATAAATCCAAACCCTTCACACACATTTTTTTTCTTAACACAGCAGTGAACTGTAAACCTGTGTTTACCGGTTATCGCTTCAGTCATTTTAAATATTAACTCAAGTGTTTCCTCCTTGGCCATTTCAATTTTTAGCACCAAAATTAGCCCAAAAAGAGGTACTGGTACAGCTCAATGTTGTAAATGAATTGTTTACATATAATACTTTATATATTATACACACATACTGTACATTCACACATCCACACAAACAGGAGGCATATTTAAATGAATATATTCTGTGTTTCAATTTGTTGTCAAAGACTTAGGAGCAATGGAAATAAAGCAGAAGGGGTAATATTTTACATAGTAGGCAACTTTAATGCTGTAGTGCACTTATAAAAAAGTCCAACTCTCCCTCCCAGCTCAGCAGCTTTTTTTTTAATATCACTATTCAGAAGGATGCAGAAGTTATTGCCTAAATGTTATTCTATACATTTCCATCGGAATTCTCAAAAACACTTTAAATTGCTAACTAATTTACAACTTAACTATTTTTTCTTGTTACAGCTTTAACTCATTGGCAATTTTGGAAGCAATGTTTTTGAAAGCTATGGATGTTCCCGATATCCGCTTAAAGCGAACTCCATTCAGGGACAGTCTTGGCAGTTTACACACCTCCATCTCCCACTGTACAAGGTTTTCTGCGTGCCCATCTCCATGGACACAGAAAAGCAAGAAACGCTCTCTTTGTTCATAGTCACAATTATTGGCATCCAGGACCTTTCGGATTTCCCTCATCATGTCATTGGGATCCATGGAGCTGGTGGTTTTCATGCTCCAGGTAAAACGCAGCGACCGAGGCTTGGCTTCCTTGTTCTCATCCTTCTGATCCACAGCTACATTGCGGCTGAAAGACAGGAATTTGGGAGTGAGCAGGGCCAGCCACCCTCCCCAGGGCCACGTTAGTGAAGCCGGCACTCAACGCACCCCACCCGGATTAGAGCAGCGCTGGAGGCTCCGGCTGCGGCCAAGCCCCGCTCCCACAGCTGCTGTACACACACACAGTCAGGGGAAAGCTGCAGCTGCTGGGGCTGGGACAAAGGTATGGCACGAGGCGTGACACAACTGGCACTCACTGGATTCAGGAGCATGGGGGCAATGACCTTCTGGGGGCAGAACTACCTGCAGCACCTACAACTTGATTTTAAGGCAGGTTCTGCTCAAAACTGCACTCTCGGAGCATGTGGGCAGCTGAAACACCAGCTCTGGGCTAGAAGTTTCTGGAACATTGAAATAACAGTTCCCAGTGACAAGAGGGTGCTCAGCCCAGGCCATGGGAGGTGCCCACTTACACAGAATGGGGTGAGCCCATACACAAAGGTGCTAGGGGTTCCTCTGCACCTCCTCCTGGGCAGCAGCTGGGAGACCAAGCCCAGGGAGGGCCCGTGGAGCCCCAGAGCAGTTGGCTGCGAGCAGAAGGAAGGACAGAAGGATCAAGGTCACCCACCTGCTGCCCAGGGTCAACATGAACCCCAGACCTGGGCTGGCTCAGTTACACTCTGGCCCTCCTGCGCTGGGGCGTGTTTGAGGTGATGCCTAGGGACACATCATGCTGCAGGCTCTAGGCATTGCCTCAGAGAGGAGATGCTTCCTCCTAAGCTGGTCAGTAATTCTTTAAATACTAACCACTGTCAGAGGGAAAGTGATGAAATCTTCTGCAGCTACAAGCTCTGCAGCTAAGCACCTCTGAGGGGGATGTGCATAAAGAGAGCTGGAAGCCACTATTAGACACCTCTTCAACATAGTTTGTAAAGATGGTGAGAGGGTACCATTATTATCACAGTTTTAAGAGGTGAAGTACAAAATATTGAGGGTGTGTTTCCCAAATCTGAAATTTTTTTAAAAAATAAAAAAGCTTTTTTTTTTTTTTGTATGGATAAGTGAAGTTCAACAGGACAAAGGAAAGAAAGAAATGTTCCAGAAATTTCTAGTTTGCAATCATTCTCCTTAAATTAAAATCAGTAGTCATGCAGCTAAGGAATAAGGAACTACATTTGGACTTCCAGGGAAAAAATATGGATTTGCTTTGTGAATATTTGTACACTGTCAGTCACCTCTTCAATTTAATCAAATATATTGACTGTCATACTTAACTATTTTCTGAAAATAGCTAACCTGACCCCCAACCATGCAGTCTCATGTGGAGCCTCCATACTAAGCCAAGCTGCTCTTTGAAATAAGATGGCAATGGTTACACCACATTTTATTTCTACTATCGTTAAGCAGGCAATTATGAAAAAGTTAAATAAAAAGTGATAGCAAGGCCACAACTAAATAAATATATTTCTCAAATATAACCTATTTCAAAATTCTCCTATTAAAAGACTTCTTGTGACTGTGAGAGTCATAAGACTATGCAATGTGATTTGCCAGATGTTATAAAATTCATCACAGAAATTAAATATTCTGTTTTAAGGTTTTAATTTGAGTGTAAAGGGCCAAAGAAAACCCCAACTTTTATTCAATGCTCATTTTATTTTTGGAAGCTTTTTCTCCTTAAAAACAGTTGGCAAAACCAGCAGTCAGATAATTTCTAATATTTTCGGATACGCTGATTTTGGAAGAAGAGTAAAACACGAAAAATATTTAACTACCTGTGATTTTGGAGATGAGAAATATCTTATCACCTTTCAGTGGTTATTCCACACATTTGCAGCCTCACTAGATACCACTTATCTACACATCTACACGACAACAGCAAATTACAATGACTAAAATGCAAAAAAAAAGAAAAACCACACAAGGGAAAAGGCAACAGGAAAGATGAAAGTTTAGAACCAAGTCAGTCAGTGCTTTAATAGCTGTTTTGCAGACAGAAATGCTTCTTTGTTTAGTTCCAATGACTTACATGAAACAAAAGCTGCTGCCTGAAGCCACTATGCCACATAATCAAGGGGAGAAAGGGTCAAACTCACCTAAATAACATTTTAAACAAAAATTTTACCCTCACCTTGAGCCCTCAAATCTCCCGTTCCTCTCATATTCAGTCGGGAGCCTCAATGAAAAGAATGCAGAAGCAAAAGGAAGTGGGAAAGAGAAGACAAATCTTACACTACAATATATAATATCTGAGTAGCTGCTAAAAGATACTGCAATCATACCAAAGGTGTGTTAAAATACAAAACAACAAAGATGTAAAGAACTTGGTGGGTTAGGCCAAACTCAGAATGTAACATATTGCCAAACCAAACGTAAGTCTATAAACTAGTTTTTAAACCGACCATAACTAATTTTTACAATATAATGTTTATATATTAAATCTGTAGAATTCACTGAATAAATCTGAAATTCTAAAAGCAGAAAATGTGAAACTAAAGTTACAAAGCATATTCAAGTGACTGTATTATTTACTAAGTACCTCTCAGAAGATAAATAACTCCCAAATATTTTTAGGCTAATGTTATTTTAAAAGTTTTATCTGGAATAAAGTATATATATGAAAAAATCCCCGTGACTATTTATGGACAGGTCTGAT
Organism: Cettia cetti; assembly: GCA_013401135.1. Classification (NCBI taxonomy): domain Eukaryota; kingdom Metazoa; phylum Chordata; class Aves; order Passeriformes; family Sylviidae; genus Cettia; species Cettia cetti. The sequence goes on along the minus strand of VZUI01069462.1, from coordinate 80,280 downwards.
CACCTTGTGTATTTGCATGCTCATTAGATCTGAGGTGTTCAAACAATACCAAAATACTTTATGAAAAAGAAGATGCATATACATTTTAGCAGAACTTTAAGAGATAAATCCAGGATTTCTCAAGCTGTGATAATTCCATCCTATTAATTCCCACACTGATGCATCTTCCCCATCCAACAAGCTTAAGCTTTCTGTCTTCTTACAGTGCTCAAGACTACACTGCTGGTCATTATCATCTATTGAAGGCCCAGGGTCAAGAAGAATTAAGGGGAAAATTATCTTTCTCTACCTTCCTATTGTTGAAAGAGGGTGGTTCAGTATGTCAGCATTAACTCTGCTCAGAGGGACACTGAGCTGCCTGTACACTGCTTTCATCCAGACTAAGGCAGTACATGGCTTCCCTGAGTAACACAAACACAGCAGTTTGGGTGGCAGGTGTCTAGGGACAGGAATGTAAGACAGTAACCTTATTTTCTGATGCAGAGTGATATTTATATCAGGGTGTGTGGGGTGTTACAAGGCGTGATTTCCTCCTTTCCTTCCTTTTGAGAGCTGTGGTGAGAGATCAGCCTTGCAAGGTGACTCTGGCAGTCCCTGTCACAGGGGACCAGGAGCTGTCCTGGCACTGTGAGAGGCAGGGTGGCAGCACTGGCTGCATGGGCCACAGAACCAGCCCAAATTCAACTCAGAGCTACTGCAAAGCAACTGCACTGAACAGGGTGCAAAGCTGCTTAATTGAGAGCTGCTGGTCATGGCAGCATCCCATCAGAACCCTGCTCTCTGAGGTACCACAGCTCACAGGACAAAGGGGACAATGTCACTGGCAAATGAACAGCTGCCACAAGCAAAAAAGATACAGAAAAAAATGAGAAGAAGACAATTGGAAGTCCCAATGCAAAGTGGGAATTTTTTGTAGTTATTTTCATTAGATCTCGTGCTACTAATCTATGGTGGATATAAGAGAAGGTGGAAGAAGATTTTTCATGCCTGTATATACAGCCCATGATGTCATCCTCTATGACAGCTCTACAGGACCAAAAAAAGGGTAGGTAGAAACCACCACATGTACCAAGTGAACAGATCCTCCCCTTTCAGATGATTGTTTTACTGGGCAAAGCAACCAACAAGCTAAAAAAAACACTCCTCAACTGAAAAATTAAGAGTACTTAAACTTCAAAGAGCTTTCTGTGTTCCTACTAAGTGGAAGAGCTGCAAACATTTATAGATTTTTGTTGGGATTTTTTTGTGTTTTGCTTTGAAACTTGCCAACACTAGTAGAAAATGGGAGCACAACCAGTTTCCCCAACAATGAATAGCCCTACTGTTGCTGGAATCTGACCAGAAAAGTCTGTAAGAAAAAATCCCTAATGAAGTTCGGACACACTTTTCAGTTTGAAATTTAGCCAAAGTGTGCAGTTTGTAAACCACTGTACTCTAAATCTAAGACAGGTCATTATTTAGAATATACCTGCCACTCTGAAATAATAAACATTCTCATGGAAGCCTCTCAGAAAATCCTTACTTTGCTCAGTTTTTCCATGCATCAATGTTCCATTCATTGAGCAGGAGGAACTTCATAAAGTGACACACAACCTCAAATGTGAGCCACCATGCCAAGCTTAGGAGAGCTGTGCCAGCCTCTCAAGGTGCTCCTTCCTTCATGACAGACATGGTTATGGTCCAGCTCTACGGCCCAGCACTGCTGCTCTGGGAACAGGCACTTACTGTACTGCCAGGATTGTTTTGGTTGGGGTTTGTGAGTCAGATGCAGCCCTGAGGCCTCCTCATTTGCTAATATTATCTTCACTTCTGGACTAGTTTATGCTCTAAACTTTCTGCTTTTGCTTGTGTTTTACATAAACTGATTTTATGGACCAGGATGATTCTTGGAACAAATACATAGACAAGTTCTGTTCTCATTTGTCATGGCATGCCTACAGATTATCTACCTTATGGTTTATGAAGAGCTTTCACAAATCTGATTGTTTCCACACAATCTGTCCGAAATTATGCTGTGTTTCCTGTTCTTTACATCTTTGTATGCTGTTTTACATATCCAAGTAAACAAAGAAAACTGTCTAAGAAGATACAGCAAATCAACAAAAAGTGCAAGATGATAAAATAAGATCAATTTATGGAAATGGAGAAATGACGCTGCAATAAAATCCAGAACATTGAGTCATTTTTTGCTGTCAGAAAAAAAAAAAGTTAAGACTTCCACAATATGCAGATTGGCAAAGATAGTGAATAGTACAAGATATATATATATATACTCACACATATATATATATATATATATTTGATACCATTGTGTACCAAGTACAATATTAAAACTCAGCAGTTTAACAAGGAGTGACTGATTATCTACTTTTATTCAGCTCCCTAGAACTGATGTTATGGCACTATGGATATGTGCTACTGGGTTACTGTAGTTCTTTCAGAACTACAGAGACAGTGAGCTCAGGTAGGATTCGTAGCAAATATAGCCAGGAAAAACTGCCAAACGCCCCAGCATTTTCAGTTTTTGTACCTACATACAGATCAGGTGTGAAGGGACACCATGCATACTTAAAACAGAATTTTAAAAGCACACTGGTCCTGTGCAGGTTGTGTAAGACTTCACAATTTTCTTATTCAAGAAGACATATTCATGGAATTTGTAGCAGATATTTCCACCATGGTCTAAGACTCCTGGCCTCAAGTCAAAGGTAATTTTTAAAAAATTACTTAAAAATTACCTGAACTCTCAAATTTAAACCATAACCTTCTAGTTTAAAGCTGTACTCGTATTAGCATTTCCCATCTTTCTTCAGAACAAACTAGATGCATCCAGCTGTGGAGGGTTGCACAGACCACAATCCTTTGTTTTAGAAGTGGGCTGCACCCCACAGCTCATGGTGCACACCGGGCTAAGGCCACTGTCACTGCTCAGTTCCAGCTGCACGTTGAGTTGGATGGTTTCTCTCCTTAACCAAGTTGTTGCATTTCTCAAAGCAGCTGTGACAACGCCAGCCAAGCCAACCAACACCAGTTCCAAACATGGACATGTTTGGAAGAGCACAGATTATTATCACCATGGCATGGAATTTACTCAGTTAATCAGGTAGGGTACCTTTAGCCTTGCACTGTACATAATAAATCCACATTAAGGCAGCAATTCACCTATGTCAGGACTCCCTAATCTAAGCATTTCCTTGAAATGGTTTAACTCCAAACTACAGTCACAAGCACAGCCTTGTATTCTGAAGGTTAAAACAGATGCCTGGTTTTTGGCCCCATCTCCCTGGGTTTGATCAGTAGTAGGAAACTGAAAGTACCACCCCTGAAGAAGTTCCAAGAAGTGGTACAACTAAACAGGCTATTACAAAACTCTACTGGAAAATTTACCTGCACATCAAAACTGTATAAGTGATTTTCATGAATCATAGTGGATTAATAAGAAATATAGCAGCTTGATTCATTCCCAAATGAAAAACTAAATGCAATCCTTTGGTTTGAAATGTAAATCAAACTTCTGAGCTTTTCCCTTTTGTTGATAAATTCACATAAATGTTGTACTTTTTGTTTATAACTGAAGTGCTCTATTTGCATTTCAGCTGCAGTTCACTTCAACAAATGCACCCCATTTTAAAATAAATACACAGCTATTGAATCTTCATCCATTCTTCCACACAAAACTGTTCAGCTCACAACCGTGCTCAGCTGCAGGCAATATTTCAAACCTTTTTTTCTCTTCAATATCATAAAACAGAGAGATAATATAAATTTAACATTACTTACCTTAATTTGCTTGTAACCTTATGTTTTGTTTATACTTTCATCATTGTTATCAAACATCTCATTCTTCAAACATAAGCATGCTAAGTGTATTAGTACAGAGAACAGAATTACTTTGGCACTACCAACTCTATCAAAGAAAGAAGAATTCACAAGGCATGCTTAGCATCTTGTTATACAACACAGATGGTGCCACAGATTCTTAGGTATCATCATGAGTTAATGGATTTATTCTATGCTTTCCTCTGAAGAAAGAAAGTATTTAGTTCTCAGCAGGAAGTTTAGTTTTCAGAAAACCAAGGCTAGAAAAGCCAAATCTTTTGTTAATTGCAGGAGCCACTTTTTTTTTAAATATAAACAAATCCTACCTTTTGATAAACCTGAATGACATGTTTCTAAAAGAAATTAAGCCAAAATAATAATTAACAAAAAATTTTGTACAAAATAAATTGAAAAAGGCATTTAGAGTGAAACATGCAAAAATATCTCATTTTTAATGCGCAATTAAATTACACTTCAATACATTCCCAGATTAGGCAGATGATTTAGGGGCTGAAGAGTCAAACTCCTGGAACTGCTACTTTCAATTTTTTCTGGGAAATAAGTAACCAGTATTTCTTATGAAGTAAAAAATATGTACTGGTGTCAAAACACTTTAAAACTCAAAATCTGCAAGGTCAGGGAAAAAATATTTGGATTTTCTTCATATATTTACAATAGAAAGCAAAAATCAGTAACTCTGCTATAATTATATCTTGAGTATCTTCAGAGCTAGGTTTCTTCCTTTCTTCATAACATTATGTCAACCATGCTGTGCCAAAAACTGCCTTAAATATTTAGCTATTTTAGTGGCAGAAGATGCAACAATTGCCTATACCAGAACATAAGTAGTTACAACCAAAAGAATTCTGATTCCCCATAGAGAATGCTACAATAAATTAACGAGTAATAAGGTTTAAAAATGTTATTTAACAGGAAGAAACCTAACCATGTTCTTCAGTGGCAATATTCACCTCCTCAGTAGTTTGTACAGCACTGAATATTAACAGAGCCCCAGCTGCAAGAGATCCTCCAAGAGCAAACAAATCATCTGTAATTGTGCTATTGTGTTACAACTGCATGTTATTTAATCAGGTCCAGATGGAATTTAAACTACTGTCAAAAGTCGTGGGGAAAGACCTCTTCAAGAAAACCACACTGCACTGCAAAAGTTGAAACTCTGAGGTAATGCCAGAAGTTTGAATGCTGCCTAAACAACTGAGTGAAAAGTTTGCACGTTCACAGTTTGAATGTCCACATTTGGAACGTCAAATGGAAAATTAAGTAAGGATATTACAAACAAAAGTACAGAAAGAAATATGTGCCAAAAGGATGTGGCTGATTAAGACTTCACTTGACATAAAGCAGATGGCTTAACACTTAAAAATATTCAAATTAAACTTCTCTTTCTCTCTCAACATAAAAAGAAAGGGAAAAAACCCAACCCAAATATCCTACAGCACAGTGTTTCCCTGAGAAGTGTTACCTGGCAGAGAAGTGAGCAAATTAAAACATTTATCAAAGGCTAGACTGTCATGTTCTTGTTTTGCAAAGAAGCAACATTTTTAAAGAAATTCAGTCTCTAAACTGAAATCAACCATTTGTGAAAAACCGGAGTCTGGCTTAGCATTATTTTGTAGGAATGGAAGACGGCAAATGGGATACTGAGAGGGAGGCATCTATAATCATAAAATAGACAGGAAGGAAATGGCTTGCTGCTGACGTGGTATAAGCTTAAAACAAAAGCTAGCAGGCCAAGATCAGAGATCAAACTTCACCTGATAAGGAGTGTACAAAAGCTTGATGATTATCTTAAAGCAAAGACAAGCAAGCCCTCAATTCTGCAAATACAAGTAGTGGAGATGAATGGTCTGAAGTATGGGAACTGACAGGTTTTAAATACAGAAGGAAAAAACTATTTTCAATTTTAGGGTTTGTGGTAACTAATCTAAATCATACATGGATTTGAAACCAGGAGTTCAGTTAGAATAAAAATCGGTAGTGCAGCAGCAAGACCTGCTGAAGCTTGGCTTTGGTTAACCACCACACCTTCACATCTAACACAGAATCTGCACATGAACTAAAGGACAAAGTAGGAATAAATTTTTCAAGGTTTGACCAGACTCCTGCCTAGACTGAAACCGTAATACTGCCATTTTTTTAAGATGGCCTGTGACAGCACTACTGCCAGCAGAAGCTTTTGTCTTCTGCCGTTAGCCTTTCACCTGTGGTATTTCTATTTCTGTGTTGCCAGCAAGGTAATGCTGGAAACACTAACGGACTAAGTGACTGGGAAACAAAACCTGAGCTTCTAATGCTACACCACATATCTAGCCTGAGATCCTAGTTTATGCCATCAACTGATGGACTATGCAGCCACTGAGCAGCTTTTCAACTGAGCTGAAATGTTTCAGCTCTGCAGCACTCATACCTCAGACATGAGGCTAAAGAGCACAGAAGAAACAGCACAAACTGTCTCACATTTAATCCCATTTGACTCAACTCCCAAAACCAAATGGCTTCCGTAACCAAAACAGAACTACAAAAAAATCATAAGCAACTGCATTTTAAGTTGCAGAACTTAAGCCAACGATCAATGAAGGTGGACAGGACCACCTAAGCAATGAAGTACTTCTACTCTAAATAGGAACAAAAGACAGAAACACTGCGCCAGCATTTTAAGAGGCTTACCTTCTGGTTAGTTTAGAAGTTAGTTTGCTGAAGAGGTTAGTGGAGCCCCTGGTGCGGGTCTGTGAGAGCGGCGTGGCCTCGTGGGACAGGCTGGGCGAGGCGGGCGGGCCGTTGTAGGTGGCGGTGCGGCGCTCGCGCAGCTGCCCGTGGAACGTGCTCCGGCTGGCCGTTCCTCTGGGGAAACGAATACGGTCAGGGGTGGTCGCACTGCTAATGCTGTGGGTTGAAGCAACGGGAGTTCTCTGATCGGGAATAGTGCTAGGGCAGAAAACAAAAACAAAAAAAACAACGATGCTAGAACGCCTTCACACGGGCACTGCGGCTCAGCAGGAAACACAAAACACTACGTTCTACAGTAAAGCATAAGCAGACACTTTTATATAGGCCAAGGTTGGAAATACCAACATTATTACAGCACTGTATGGAATCAAAACTTGTAAGAAGTTAGGATTAAGAGGCTGCCGAAACAGAAACCTACATAGGCAGAAAAGTGCAACAGGAGTATCCTGGAAAAGACCAGATAAACCAGGCCTACAGTGTTTCACTGAGAAGACTGATAAAAGAATAGACCAGTAAAGTTTCCTCCCAGGAAAGAGAATAGATAACTTTAATGTCTCTCCCTCCACGTTCTGTACATACATCTTTGAAAGTCTTGCTAATTTGAAAGTATCCTACACAAAATTCTCTACAAGCGAACCGCTCCAAGTAGCGAAGTCCTTCAGGATACACAGTTAAAGTCTCCCACAAACTTTGACAATAGGGAATGTCCAATACTCCTAACAATAGGAAAAAATTAATGTTCACTATTGCAGGATTATGTCACAGACAGCCTGACACACCACAAGACAAATGTAAACAAGACTAAAAAAATGAGGAAACACACATCTTGTGGGCAAAATATACTAGAACAATCTAGGACTAAAATTCCACAGCACAAAGTTAAGAAGCAGTGGGTATAAGTTAGTGTCACAACGATTTCTGGTTCTTACATAGGCCTGAAGTTATCTGCGCCATTGTCTATTGGAGGCAACATCATCTTCGTGTGCACAGAGGCTGACATGGACATCGACTTCTGATGTCGCAGCCGAACACTGGAGAAGGATGTGGTACAAACTGAAGCAGGGCTAGCTGCGTAAGCGAACATTTCTGTCAGGCTGTGAGGGGGTTTGGGTTCAGGCAGAGGCAGAAAGAAGAGCATGATGGACCAACAACAAACTACTGCATAGAAAAAAAAAGCAAACTTTTCCTTCTATTAACTGGTTTATCAAAGAACACGAACTCTAACAGCCCTCCTCTTCTATGTAAACAGCAGTAACTACCCTACGCTCCCCTTAAAAAGCATCCTTACTTACATGGCACTGGACATCTGTAAGTGACCATGCTCTTACCATTAGCATTAGTTTGCAGTGATACCCTCCTTGACGTACAGAACCTGAGTAACTCAGAATTCTATGCCAAAGCTCTATGATAAAGCACTGATGTAACTTGTATTGCTCTTAATAGTAAACAATGCATTAAAACCCCCATCAAATGCACTTTCCAAAAGACTCATAACAGCTCCATTACTACAGCGAAATCCTTTGTTTTCAGAATGCATCAGTGTTAAAGGAAATTAGTGAAAGTTGGGCAAGCTGCCAAATCTACATCAAATAACTGAGAGACTTCATAGGTACAATCAAAGCCAAAAATACCATGATCTTTAACAACTCCAGAGAGGTCAAAAGAAAAAGGCTGCTAATAATGAACCTGTACATGTAGTAGGCACTGAGCATGCCTGCTGTTCTCTGAAGAAAGAAGAATGACTGCTGAAGAGCACCTTGTATTACTTTCACCACGAACATTAAATTCTCCAAATTACCATTCAGGCTTTGAAGGAAAGTATAGAGCACCACCTTAGCAGAATGGCCAGTAAGCTGCCAGCTGTGTAACATGTTCAAATAGGAGCATTACATTTATTTATTTATTTAGGCCAAAATACTCTTTGCAGCATTCACATTATCTAGTAATGATAAGGATAGGAGAAAAGTGAGAAACCACAAGATGTTTTGGGCCTTTCCAACTACACCACCACGTCATTCATCTGAAGTTTGCTTTAAAAGTAAGACAGCTGTAATTCAGAAATTTTGCTGCAGGTTAAGAAATCAATAATTCTCAGTAACAGTTTCATGACTCTGCATGTTCACTTCCAAGTTATTTTATGGTTACACACGCAAACTCAAGTCCTGTTATGGAATTCTGGTACATCACACTCTGGAGAGGATAATGCTAGTGCAGCTACAAGTGTCAGCTCACCCACTCTCAGACTCGGCTCCCAAAGCACCAGTACAAAGCACCACACAGCTCAGACATCTGAACTGCTACCTAAAATGCTTAGCAAAACATACTTGGTTTTGGTTTGTTTTTAACTTTTCAGGATCTGAAAAACTTCATCCGAGCCATGCATGCATCTCAACAACGCTAAATCCATCAGGATAACAACTACAAGCACTACTTACAATGAAGCCTTCAACACAGGCCCAGCATTCACATTACCCCAGGGTTTTAAGAAATGGTAAGAAAATGAACATTCATCTCAAAACTAATACCCTGAAGTCACAGTCACTGGTCACTAGTCTCTCAAGCTCTTCCAGCTCCTTTCCTCTATATTTACTACAAAATATAAAGAATTTAGTTTGACAACACAAGACCCAAATTTTTAGTCACCTGCCTCCAAAGATGTGACATCTAAAGGTATCAATAAGGGACTTTCTCTTCCTCTGATGCTTTGCTAGAAATCAGCTTCCTTGGATTACTAGCCTGGGAACACAGAACAGCGAACTAACAATCACCAATTAGAGCCAAGGCTTATTAAAAATCTGAAGCTGTTGTAAATCATTTGTGTTACAAATGATTTAAAGCAATTGCCTATCATTACGAAGAGTGTTTCATGAGTCCCCAAGTGCGTTAATTAATGCTCAGGCTTTGGAGGAAAGCCAATGGAGTCGTCTCCAGCAGCATGCCTGTGTCAGCCACACAATGTAAAAGCAGAGATGGGAGACTTAGAGCTCTTTGCTTCTACCAGTCTGGCATGGGCCTTCAAGACCACTTTCTCCAACATCAGATCTACTAACTATTGATTCTTTAAGGTTTTCATACTTTCAGAAATAGTGCTTTCTCAGAATTCAATGCAAGATAAAAGCAGAATAAGCAATGTTTTAACACTTTCTCAAAAAAAAAAATAAATTGAGATTTTAAATGTTAGCATCTTGCCTTTTACGGTAAGTCTCCCAAGTTTCACTGGGTCACAGCCAGTATCTGACTAGCTGTGGAAAATCTAAAATCCAATCTGTAACAAACCATTTACAGCAATTACTCCTGCCTGTAACATCAGCACCGACAGACATTTCAAAAACACAGAAGTAATTTTTAACTAAACCTTGGATATGTACAGAGCCCAGGTTCAACTTCAGATCATGCTTTACAGAAGAAAAAAGAACAAGTTTCTAGAGTTACTTTCTGCCAAGCTGAGAGCCCAATAACATTAAAGATTAATTCTGAAGAGCCAGTCCCATCAATAGCCATGTTGATTTTTCCTGCATTAAAAGTCCCTGCATTTCATGTGACCAGTCAATGCTTTACCCAGTTACAGCAACAAAATACATTCAGATGTAAATTTTGAAATCTGTGCCAAATCACAGTAATTCTGAAACTGTGCCAAAATGAACATGCAATTTAGTAGTGAAGCCTTTCAGACAAAGACAAGTCTCCAACTGTAATACAATTAGCAATGCATTCTCATTATTTTTCTCTTTTTAATCCTCTATAAAAAGTAACGAATGTAGTAATCAAAAATGCATGATAAAAGCTATAAAGACATTTTTTTACCTGTGCAAATATAAATTCTCAGACATTTCAAATGACCCAAATAAGGCTAGTTTGTAGAGAAAGCAAATTACGTTTAAATAATATCATATTGACAATAAAAGGTGAATTACACAAAGATAACCAATTACGAATATAAAACACAACTAATATAGTTGTCAAGTGCTACTTAATCTTAACTTTGAGTTTAAGGTCTATATGTGACAAATCAAAGAAAAACATCAGTTTCCTGAGAAACTCAAAGCTGGAGGAATAAAATTACTTCAAAAGGTAGCTCTTTATGAGTATGAACTTACTCCCAAATTAAGGGACCATCTAAATCTTGAGCATTCCTAGTAAACAATATCTAAAAGCTTTTAAAAATTTAATAAAGAAACTGTAGACAAGATATTAGTTTAAGAATGAACAAAAATTGTATTAAACCAAGTAATAAAAAATTATCAAAACTATCATGGACAGAAAGATCCTATTTCTCAAGAAGTGTTTGGAAAGAAAAAAGCTATTAACATATCAAATCAAAGAAAGGATGGTGAGCTTTAACCTAAACAACTTGGTAACATCAACAAGGAGTAACCAATGAAGGCTGTGACAGACATGCTAAGAGACAGTACCAAATAGCTGTGCTGTACTTCACAAGACAGGTGACTGCAGGCCCAGCTGGCCAACTACAGTTTTGGCAGTCTTCAAACACATACTTGACTCTTTCCTTAATCACTTTCCATTGGCAGAAAGGTAGGAGGAAGAGACAGGGTCAAAATCATGTTCTTTGTCCCTAGGCTCCAGGAATCAAACAGGGAACAGACAGGCTTTCCATTCAAAATCACAATTCCTCCTCAACTGCCAAAGGGAGGGAAAAAAAAAATCTGCAAAAAATGCAAGATCATCTGCCAACTTCAACACAAGTTAGAAAACAGGTATTTTCTTCCCACCTTTTACAAAATATCATAATACTAGAAAGGGCTGGAGAAAATTGGGAAGCACAGTAAGAGGGGTACACATTCCTTTAAGTACCAACTCAGTGCTCTCCTGGCAAGGTTTAACTACTTAATTGTTACCAGCTTTTGACAGCAGTAAAATTCTGAGAAGAAGAGCTGGAAATTAAAATATCTCAGCCAGTCAGGAAATTTGGTGGTATTCCTCCCAGCTGCTACTCTATTCCTGATATCTACATTCACTATAATATTATTTCTGACAGCTCTTCTCAGTCTTCACAGGATGGCAGTAGATATGACCACAGTGCCAACACATACAGTGGTTAGCTCCAGTTCCACTGCGTGCTCTACTCAGGCTTTCATTCAGTAAATGATATTTGTTATTCCTCTGACTGTTTTCACTCAGAATATGGAGATACCCTGAAGGAAGCAGCTGAGTTCTGTAAATCCTGGGAAAACAATTAGACTGCTACAGTATCAGCAAGGAACACTATTAGTCCAAGACAATGGCTGATCACCATTTCATTTTTGTTTAGAAAAAATTGCCTTCTCCCTGAGACTTTGCAGCAAAATTGGTATTTCAAATAATTCCAGTGAAGCAGAGTTTAGAGTGAAATATTAGAAGAGAATGGCTCAAGAAAGATGGACCTTGTAGTCTGATACTAAACAAGGCTCTTCTGCAAGCATATGCTGTTTGGCCACAGAGCTGACAACAGATTTAAGATGAAGGCTGCTACAAATGTTTCATGTATTTAACCAGAAATTAGAAACTTCCTTTTACATTCTAAGTATAAAGATTATAAAATTAAATACAGGAAAGAACCCCAAGCCCCAACATACTTACAGGTGCTCCATAACCAAAGATCTGTACTCACCTTTCATTAAGAATTACATTAGAATATCACTTATTTTTAAATCAGGCATTACAATTTTTTTGGAAAGGTGAAGACAAGGGACATACACCATAGGAAGACATTTCATATACCTGTTCTCCTTGCCATTTTGTATCACTGAATGCCTATCAGCAGTGGTTCTTTCACTACAAACATATGTGTTGCGCCGTGTCATTGCTCCAGGGGTTGTATTATTCTACAATTAAAAAACATAGGTTTGTTATTCCTCACAGAAGGCTTTTCTGATGTTAGTCTGCATATAATTGAAGGCTTTTTACTTAATGCTAGTTCTACGCAGTTCTAAAACTTACAGTAATTAAATAATACACAAACTCCATCTAGTATTTTTAAGGAATAATCAGAAAAAACAGAAAAAATAATTCTAACAAGCTGTTCTTGTATTTCATATTGATGGCTCAAAATTAAATCCCTTAAATTTTTAATTACAAATGCTCTGAATTACAAATTCTGAGAATATACAACATTCTTCTACATCTGGATAGCCTGTGTCTTTATAGCCTACTTTTGAAATACTTTACCACTTGTAGCTTGGAGAATTTTCCTTTAAGTTAAAATCATACCCTTAAACAAGATAGGAAAAGCAGACTTAACAAACAAATGTGGTAAAATTCAGTGGGAAGGTAAACATGGACTTTTAAATATTAAGATACTATGAAACACTAGACAAGTTTTAAAAACAGGGTAGAATAAGAGACAAATTGCAGAGAATTTTAGTAAGACATTTTTAAAAATACACATTTAAATACAAGCATAATACATTGAGGACAAGAGAACCAGGGGAACTTAAACTACAGACCTTACTTTAGAGGGGAGAAAAGAAATAGAATTACTTTGCCTCTGTCTTTACAGAGAAAGAGGGTGGAGATATGCCCAAGTTGGCGGTCAATTTTCCAGGAACGACTGAGAAGCTATAGGTAATTCACAGATAACAGAATTATAAAAAGTTAGATGCAATTACTGTAGGAAAAGCACGGTGGTCCAGACAAACATGCACCCCCAGGTCGTAGAGGAAGTAAAAGCTGGCAAGCCTTTGTTTTTTTTTTCTCCCCACCCCAAGAACAAAACACAGGAAACTGCAAATGGTTGGAAAAGTAGAAAAAAACCTTTAAAAGTTTTCTTTAAAGAAAAGGATCACGGGGCAAAGCAGGAAGCAAAAAAGGCTATAAACTTCAAACATCACTGCTGGGGAAAGTCTTGGAGGAGGCCAGCTTAAAGGAATGACTGGTCAGCACCTGGATAAGCACATGTTGAGTAAGGAGGGCCACTATAATCAGGCAGGGGACTTCATGCTCAACTAACCTTTTGGAGTTCTTTGAAGAATTATGCTATGATGGACAAGGGAAACTCAGCGGATTTTAAAAATAGCATTAAGAAAAGGTTTCGCATAAAAGGTCACAGGAGAGAGTCATGGCAAGAAGGATTAAAAAAAAGAAAGGAAAAACTGGTTCAAGCACAAAAGCAGAGTAGCCAAACCTTTTTTGTTTCCGAACCTGAAATAAAACTGTTAAAGTGGAGCATTCTCAGTATCTAGCAAAAGCTCCTCCAGTGCCTTAAGGTGAGATATCTGCTATCTAGGGAGTCTCAAGCAACACATTCCCTGAGCTATTTAACCATGAAGCCATCCTGTCTAAGAGACTGCTGACCTGTTTGTTACACATCTTTTTACACAAATGTACAAATTAAAATGCAACAGTGAAGTGCACAACCTCCTGGTGTTAAAAAGTACAAAGACAAAGGGTATTTTAGATCAGCAGAACAATTAATTAACTTATAAGACACATGCAGTCTGAAGGGTTCTCAAGTATTCTTCACTAAATATTCCTTAGGGATAAGCAAGCCAGCATCAGCAGAAGCCTTCCTGCCCCTTTCCTTGTACTTTATTCCTTACACATCCCTTGTCTTCATGTATGTTTATTTATTTTTAAAAATCCCACCACTGATTCTTCTACTTTCCTCTGGAATTTCTCATGGTACAAACTCCCTTCTCTTTACTAAGCTTGCCAGCAATGAAAGCTGTGCACCAAAGGTGAGGTTTTGTTTATTTGCTATTGGGAGGTTACACTGTGCAGGACACTTCATGGAGGCCTCACAAACAAATGGTACAGTGAAATATTGCTTATTAGTGTTTGCAGATCATTTTGTTCTGTGTTCTGAACATACTAGGGGATGAAGCACCTAAAACATCCAACACTTCTGGTGGGCAATAAGCACAATGATCAGTGTCTTCCTTTTTTCCACCTGCTCCCTTTGAACATGAAATGTTGGTTTCCTTTGAGAAAACACCGCATAACATTACAATGTATTGTCATGTTTCACATCTAGAAAGACAAACCCACAATCTCTGCTGGACCAGACTTTTAAGACCATGCATTTTCAGGTTTGGGAGCAGACAAGTTTTGATATTAATGTAGAAAATTTGAGGACTGCAAGGACATGCTTTCCCAGCTCATTCTGAAATGCACAAATGGAAGCATCAGTATACATTTTTTCCTGTTTGACTCAGATTTCAGAGGTCAGGGGAAGAGATTTAAGCATTTCAAGGTTTCAAATTTCAGTTTTGGCAAGAATAGTCTTGGTATTGGGGCCTTTACGCTTTCTAGTGTATGAATCTAGTCACGATTCATCAAGGAAACTCTTCAGCTGTGACTTTTCTGTTCAGCCAATCTACAGACTGTTAATCTCTGGACATGACTAAACTGCACAGGTGCACAGCACTGGAAACTGGTGTGAGCAGCACCCCACTCCCTGATGGAATGACAACGCCTAGGGTCAGGGTTAGCTGCCTAAGTTCATCTTCATGGCATTGTCTGCCTTCTTTGTAGGAGGAGCAGACACAGTAAAAGCACATGTTGAGACTTGTGAGCCCATGCACAAGGTGCAATCACAGCACAAAGGATGAATTTGTGGTTTGGAGTTGTCCTAGAGAATCTTGTGTGCACTGCTCAGGCAGACTATTTCCCTTTAACACACACCACTGATGTAACACTTTCAAAAAAAGCTTCTGACTTACAATAGTGAAACAATCTATTTAGTTAAGAGCACTAGTATGGTATTTGATCCTGGATGAATTTCCAAATCCACCACCTATTCTCCTCTTCCTGTTTTCTTAAGGCTATTCTAAAGCTATTCTGGGGTGGCTTTATTACAACATTGAGGAAAAATCTGAAGTTCTAACCAACAAACAAATTATTAAAACACAGATATACCAGTTCCTGCTAAATATCCAATGCCTGTAGCAGGTTTTCATTATTAATTTGATATTTGCCCAAATAGCTTGAAGATTTTTAATGTGTACTTGTTCAGATTGCAGACCTATTTGGTTTACAAGAGTTTAAAAACACTCTGTCAACTTTAGAAGTACAGCTTGGAGCCCCTCACTCCAGTCCCAGACTTAGCTATCTGCTCTACAAGCACAACTCTTATCCTCAAGTGCACACTTTTAAGCTTTATTATTTAATAAAAGTAGCACACAACTGACTAAGGATCTTCAGCTAGGACAGGTTCTACTGCTTTTGCTGTTCTGTCAAAATAATAATTGTTTTTATAGGGTATTTTTCCATCTCTTCAGTGTTTTTTCATCATATTACAGATTTCACGACTTCAGTGCTCAGTAAAACAGAAACTCTCTTCACCTCAAACTTTTTTCAACCTCCTAACACTATGGTAACTCCAATAATTTTTTTCCTTCTAGATGCATGCCAACACCGTAAGAAACAGAACTCCCTACTTAGCTGCAGGAAATGAGTAAAAAGTCAGTGCTTCCCTTCATTCCCAACAACCAGAAAGCCACAGTGCCATCTTTTGCAGGAGGGGAAAAAAGGGAAATTAAAAAAAAAAAAAAAGAGTTTGAACTGTCTGGTGTGAAGAGCTATAAACAGAGACAATTTTAAACCCTAATTATTGAGTGACAACTTAAGTCTGATTTCCTGAGCACCACCTGGTATTACTGTGAGTAAAAGATCAGCTGGATCAGCTGCACACTGAGTCAGGGAAGCATCGTATGGTTATGAGCTGAAATTTTATTTCAGGTACAGTACTTAGGATTTTGGAAAAAAGCCTACTGGAATAAATCTCCAATATTTGGGAGTGGCGCAGAATAGCAGATGAAAAGACACTGAATGTAAAGTATGTTGTAACTGTGACACAAATCTTTTGAATAAGGCACCATAGGAGTAAATGTAGGACAAAACTGATTTGATTATGCTACCATTTTGAGATTAAATAGCTAAGAACGGTCTTTTAAGAAAAAAACCCAAAATCTGAATGGTTTCTGGACTTACCAAGAACAAAGGGAAAATGTGGAGGACCACAAAAATCAAAAAGGGTCCCCCAAAATCCCGAGTTCTTGTTCACATTTATGAATAACAGCTGCTACAGTAGATGTGTTTTTCCAAGGAAACTCCTTGAGCCAAGTCACTACTAGCCACTGAGCCAACCGACAGTACAGGGCTAATTAAGTAAAACAAGTTTCATTTTACTTCTTTTGCTTCAGACTGTCAAAAATCTACAGCTCAGGAAGTTATGTTCTCTCATTTGTTGTAAGTAATGGTGCTGAGTATTATGACCAAATAAATATGACAACATTTTGGGATAAGCTAAAAAAAAAAAAAAAAGTTCTGTTGCAAGTTGAACAAGTTGAATAAAGGACTGAGAATTCTCTTCTTCTGAAAAGAAAGATGTTTTTCAAAACAAAATCCCCAAGTTTTAGAAATTAAATGTCACAAGACTGAAGCATTATGTGAAAATGGATTTCCAACTTTGCCTTTGAGGGAGGAACCACAGAGAACACAAGTTAAAGCCAAAATGAACAAAGGGTTTTCTTTCTTTTGGCACACTGCCTATTGCTAAACATGTACATCCACTACTTTAGCTCCTTTGTATGTTTTTCTTGTTGTTGTTGAGGTTTAGAGGCAGGTGGGGGAAGCCCACAAGGACAAAAGCCAGGCACACTGCTTTTGAATACAGGCTGAAATACATCTTTGAAGGGTTTTTAGAACTACATTTCTTTAATAAACTTAACAACACAACTATGACTTAAAATAGCATGTTTGAGGACAAAGATAAGGTGGCTCCTTATACACATGAAACTATAAAACAGGGTAACAAAAATAGAGATTTCATTCTTCTGTACAGACGCCACAGAGGAGTGGTTGGTGATACCAGGAGTAACATAACTACCTCATTTTTTTAAATACCCAAATACCTTACTTTTTTTAATACCCAAATCATTTCTGTTTACCAAGAAGTACTAATGCTAATTACAAATACTGATTGCTTCAAAATTATTAAGAGGTAACTTGAATTGCTGACATTGCAAGGGAAAAAATACCTACATTTACTCTTGATAAATGAAAAGTAAAATCAGCACCACTGATATATCACAGGTTTAACTTTTTTATGCCTCAAAAAAAATGAATGGCTTTGATAAATAAATGTTTCTACTTACACTAGGGACAGCCGAACTTTTCTTACGTTCAGGAATATCAGCCTTATTGGGATTGCTGGCATTTCCAAGCATTGGGCTAGCTGGTGCAATTCCTCTTCCTGCAACAGCACTACTACTGGATTTTCTTGACTGAATTCCTTCCTCTTTGAGGTCACTGTCTGTAGTACTAGTCTGGCTTCTTTTAGGATATGCCACTACTGAGGGGATGGATGGTCCAGCTTAAAAAAACAAACAAGAAACAGGAAAAGGATTTTTCTTCTCAGAAGTTCAGTAACTATTTTTTATCACAATGGAAATGTATTCACACATGAGAACCAACACAGTTAACACTGGGAATCAGAGTTGCAAAAAGATAATTATTGAAATAGATGTATTTCAGGAAATAGAAGAATATTGTAAAAAGCAAAAACCTTGCAAGGTGAAGGTACACTACTTAATTTCCATGAAAGTTCCAAGAATTTCATTAAGGTTTCTCATTTGGCTTGCCAGAAAAACCCTTTAGAATAATCTTAAAGACACTGAACAAGTAACTGACTCATTCAAACCAGAGCATCCCTCATTAGCACAGTGCTGCCATACACTGTTCAAGCCAATTTCCTGAGGCAGCTGGTGACACAACCCTGGGGCACCAGCAGCACTGATGGCTGTTGCCCTGTGCTCCTGCAACAGCCAGAAGTGGCAGTGGTTCATCACCAGCCTCCCCACATGTGCCAGGAACAGACAACTGCTCCCAACACTTGAGAATGAGGAAGCCCCTTCAACAGCAGCAAGCTCTCTCTTGCTTTAACAGCCTCTTGGACAGTGGGTAAAGTGTCAGGATTGTGTTTTCTGACATCTCACACCTCTGAAGAGGATACATCAAATTACATCAGCTTCTTAGTGAAGCTTTTAATAAGAACTAATAAAAAAGTGTATGTATGTTTATACACAGACATAAAGAATACATATAAATACATAAACATATAAAGATATATAATATATAGCTAAAATGTGTTTTACGAGTATCAAAACCCCCAGTAATTGGCATCCCAGAAGACTCCCCAAGGAAAGCAACCTCTGAATGCAGAGAATGTAAGCCTAAACTGGGATTCCTTTCATGAGTTAAGTGTCTGAGCAGGAGGATGTTAAAGACATTTAGAAAATCCTAATCTACTCTATTGCACTCTCATTAAGCAGAAGAGTTGTAAGTTTGTTAGAGTCATTGTTCTTTATAAATTGAATTCCTGCAGGACAACCAAGTGACACTACCCCCAGGAAACAGGAAACCAGAAATATTGGCAAACTGACATTTCTTCAAGTTTTAGACACAAGCTGACCTACAAGTGTCAAAAGAAAACAAAAGCTGAACAGACATACAAGAGCATGGGGGAGGAGTGCTGTGCTTTTCATGAAAAAGGGGGTTGCAACATTCTCTTCAATTTGTGTAACAAGACTTTGCCAGTACAGTCAGGAATGTAAGGGACAACACAAGGCAGAACAAGAGAATTAGGCTGGTGTATTCAGAGTTCCTCTAAAAGCTCTTTTGAAGGCTTTATAACAAAACCAATTTAAAAAATGAGTTATTCACTAAAGTATTTAACCACCATGCTGTGAACTATGCTGCTGTCATCCTCCTTACACTTGGGGGGATGGAGACAAATCCAGAAACCAAGCAGAACTGGAAGTCACTGTACTCTGCAATACTGAAAATGAGAAATGCTCACCGTGATCACTGTACCGCCGCTGCTTCTGGCTGGAAGATATGCTTCTCTGAACTTTGTGATGAGGAGATTGTCCAGTGCTATTATTAAGATCACTACTTGGCCTAACTTTGGCAAGTGAAAGATTGCTGCTGGAGCTTGAATCACTTGCATCCAACTACAATACAAATGAGAGTATTAACACAAGGAGTTCAGACAAAACAAATTAAAACATCCACTGCATTCTGGGAGCAGGAACAGGGAGGTGGAAGTTGGCTCTGCTACATGGGAAATTAATGATGGCATGGGCAGTTGCTTAGAGATCCCACCTTCTTTAAGGTCATCACACAACTGTCTTAGGTAAAACTCAGCGGAATTTGCAGCTCCTCAAAGGATAATCAGTAAAGAAAATCCATTTGTCCTTTCAGAACTCTCCCCTCAGAGTTCTCCAAGATTTTAACAGGAAGAGAGGATACATTTTGTAGAAGCCACCAGACCAACTTCCCAGCAGAGGAACCAAGAGCAGCTTACTGATGCTGAGCCCTCTCAACATCATATGGAAAGGTAATCTACAATGCAAGAACTTTTTCAGGTTGTTCAGTCCTGCTCCTTGGTTCTCTTAAAATAGTTAGAGCTGGCACATTCACACCTGAGCTCTAAGACTAGCCAGGACAGTAACTGCATACAAAATCCTTCAGTGGAGTAACTGCTGAGCAGAGGACAGTTCTGGACACCCTAAAGGCAAGAGTTTACTGGCTCAAAATCAGGTG
The DNA here is from genome assembly GCA_013401135.1 of Cettia cetti. Classification (NCBI taxonomy): domain Eukaryota; kingdom Metazoa; phylum Chordata; class Aves; order Passeriformes; family Sylviidae; genus Cettia; species Cettia cetti. The sequence continues at coordinate 60,171 of VZUI01069462.1, read as the reverse complement.
AGAACAAAACTGCTTAATTTGGACTGCTGGTGAGTAGAACAACATGACTTTAGGTGCAATGGATTTTTGTGCAGGAATGCAATGCTTACAGTAACCGACTTAATTTTTGCTTCTAACTCTGCTAAGGACACTTTCTGATTTGTTTCTTTGCAATTTTAAGAATGGTACTTACCTCTGAAGACTTCCTTCCTAGCAGTAAGTATGTAGCTGTGATTTCATCATACTTCATTTTACTAAGGGATTCTTGAATTTCTTCTTGAGAATATCCCATTCCTACCATAATATCTAAAACCAAGCAGACATGCTGTAAGTAACTGAAACTCTGATGTTCAGGCTGGCCGAGTGTTCAAGAGAAAGGATGGAACACTTAAAGAATTAAAATAACTATTAATTTTGAGAACATAAACCTGATCATGTATCAGTTTTAAAGGATTAGTTACTTTTTCTGAATGTCAAACAAACAGAGTGGTGGTGGAGAAAAAAAAAAATCCTCCCACATCATGCAAACAGTATCATCCTCTGGAAAGTACTCAATTACCTATTCTTTTCTGGTCCGAGATGTCTAGTTCTGGTTCAACAAAAGGTTTAAGTTCATCCTCCTCATGTCCTGCATTGATCCACCTGTCCTTCATAATTTGCTATAAAAATAAAAAAAGAAAGTTTTGTTAGTACAGCACACTTAGCAGCAAAGAAAACAACCTGTGGGAAGAACAACTCATTTATGCAATGAACACTATGGTCTTTCCTAGTTTTTATTTTCCAGACCACTTCCAGCACCTATTGCTTTGCTCCAGTGAGGAGAACCAACTATGTACATCAAGCCAAGTTTCTCCCAGTCAGCTCTATTCCAGCTCACAGTTGAGAGCCAAAAGCCTGCAATGCAGACCAGGAGCAGTGTGACAACTTCGCCATGTCTTGGAATTCCAAGCTCCACCAACAGAACTCCATGGAAGGAAGCCCTGTTTTGGTCTTTACTCCTCCATGATGGTACAAAAGGCAGACAAAAGGCCTAGCAGTCAATATTTCCAATTCACAACTGAAAATGTGAAAAACAATGTGGTGGATCTTCCATTAATGCAGGAATCCACAAGCTAACCACCAAGAAAAGTTGTATGACATAGAAAATGTAGTGACACATCAATTTTGAAAGTAACTGGAGTCAGGTGTGTTACAGCCCCAGTAAACAGTATCTATCAAAAGGCAGATATTGTTTGATATCAAACATACCAGCAATCCCCACCTACAAAGCCCACTCCAAATACGCAAAGGAACACCACTGAAATATTTAGTCACAGTTCAAAAATACATTTTGCAAAATATGTCGAGCTTTCTGATGCACCTCATTTGTGCAATTACCTCTAGAGTGCCTCTTTTTGTTGGGTTTAGCACCAGGAAACGTTTGAGGAGGTTTTCACAGTCTGTGGACATGTAGAAAGGAATCCTGTATTTTCCCCTTAGCACTCTTTCTCTAAGTTCCTTGGTAACAGAACAAGAGCATACAGTAAGTTGACAGCAAGTCACTTATAATATTAGATAAAATATTAGACAAACATGGCCAACACAGTCTACAAAAAGCTACCTTTAAGTTCTGTCCATCGAAGGGAAGAGATCCACTCACGAGAGTATAAAGAATAACACCTAAACTCCAAACATCTACTTCAGGTCCATCATATTTCTTCCCTTGAAAGAGCTCTGGAGCAGCATATGGTGGGCTGCCACAAAAGGTGTCCAGTTTATTTCCAACTGTAAACTCATTGCTAAAACCAAAGTCAGCTATTTTAATGTTCATATCTGCATCTAGCAATAGATTTTCAGCCTGGAAGAGAAAGAACGGTTTGTAAGATGAATAAAATACTTGATTTAGAATGCTATTGGTTGCTTTTATTCATTCTTAAAAGACAAGAAGCTGAAATACCAGTTAACATTCCCTTCCTTGCAAGGTCTTTAGGTGTGCTTTAGTTAGTCATTAGCATATCCTCTTTTAAAAATCTCTGTACAACAGCTTCAGACAATGGGAGCTGTTTCACTACCTGAAAACTTGTTACCATCTGTTTTTCTCCACAGAAATTGATCTTATATTTTGATCTATTCAGATGAAAATAAGATATTGTCTCACTATTCATACATGATAGCATGGTATTCTTGCAGTAGTTGGGTAATAAACATAACCTTTAAAGTGTTTTCAAGTGTTCTCTTTTTTGTGGTGGAATTGTTTTTTTGCTTTTTTAAGTTGCAAAGCTATGACAAGTTGAACAAATTACATAGCAATACTATTAATATAAGAGGTACAGTTTAAAGAAGAGATATGCTGTTTCATGCCAGGCTACAAAGAAGCCATACTTAGTTTCATTATCACTACTGGTAATTCATTCTGTTCAACATCAACTTTGTCATATCTCTATCAAAATACCACTTACTTTAAAAAAAAAAAAATTCTCAGTTAACACTGACCTGCATCAGAATGTGACCACTGGGGGAGAGTTTATCTTCCAGCAGCCATTAAATGCTTGCATTTAAAAGCCTTATAAATCCTCTTCCTTTTATTTAAAGTTGTTCTAAGCTGCAAATATTTCTCAAAACTTGCTATAACATACGTAAATAAATAAATAAATCAGAAAGCTCAGTATTTTATAAACAACAAAGGTTGCACCCACAGGAACAGAACCTGACACACACACTGCACACACTTTTTCCTACTCACCTTGAGATCTCTATGAACAATATGCTTTTGATGGCAATACTGCACTGCAGATACTATCTGGATAGAAAACAAGCCAAATTATGTAAGTGACATCTCAGAGAAACTGGAGCTTTAATCAAAGATTTCAACATTTATTACTGAAGTTGACATGAAGTTATCCAGTCAGAGCTACATACCCAACTCCTACAGTGACCAGTATATTTGGGAAAAAGCTGCTGAATAACTTCAATGTTATTTGATCTATTTGCTTTCTCCTATACTTGAACAAGGATTTTGTTTTTCCTGTGGGGCTAATTATAGATCAGTAGAAGCAATGACTTTCAGAAAGGTTACTGAAGTATTTCCATTCCAATACTGTACACAGCAATAAAAGCTTTCCTCCTAGACTGAGGGTTTCCAGGCCCTCTCCAAAGGTGATTTTTCAAGCCATGCCAGATAGAAAAGGTTAAGAAATGGGCTTTGGTTATTTGAGAAACTACTGGGAAACAGCCTGTTTGTCAAAATTTATGTAATGAGAAGCAACTACTCATCTGACAGAGATCTGCTGTCTATGTGCACATGATTTAGTGTATTTTGTATACCATAGCAAGCTCAATGGAAAAACTCTTATGTCTCTCAAACGTAATGGAATAATTTCTTCCATCATATCTTCCAAATATCATAAAGTTTTTCCTGCTTTATACAGCAAACCATATAAGCTATTTACACAGTGCAGTGTCATAGTACATTGCTTCTTAAGAGTCCTAAGGACTGCTGCAGAACTTCACATGCATGGAAAAGCTGGATAAAGTATTATTCTTACATGAGCACAAATGCAGTCAAAAGCATTTTGTCATGCACGGTCAGAATTGAGGCAGATGTTATGACTTCTTAAAATAAGCGGAACTGCATATAAAAATAGTAACTACATTTAAATAAATGTATTTTCAGTTTTCATTTAAGAGTAAGAAGACTTGACTGGCAGAAAGACGAGGAAGCATTATTGTTACAAGAAAATAACTCATGATCACATCACCAGTTCAGTGTAAGGATTTTCCTGTACAGGTAAGGAGCAAGGGTTCTCTCCCTCAACATTTAGAGCACATAAAAGGTACTGGTAGGTTCTTGGCAGGTCAAGTAACTGATGCACCAGAAGGTTTTGTATTTGAAACTTGAGCACCAAAATGATCTTTGTGTCCTGTAATATTTAATCACTCACATGAGATGGTGGAAAGTTGAAGTACTATTTCCATTCCCTACACCTTCATTGTGGTTTTGCTTTTCCCTTTCTGTACTGGTTCCCTCTTTCAGACTCCAAGTTCAGCTTTTTACAGTTACTGAAACTGCCAAAGTGCTCCCATGCCACCACTTGTCCCATCCTTTCGGTTTCCCTTCCTTTTCTCTCTTGCTACCATTACCTCAGCACCAGTCACAAGCTCACTCTGCAAGGGCTTCCAATGCTGACAGCATGACTAACACCCCAGGCTTTATTCAGGATTGCAGAGACACAGCACTATTACCACTCACTCCTGAACTGCTTTATTGAGACTCCCTAAGAGTGGAAGGTTGAGCAGATGATCAATCAGGAGTTTCCTTTGGAGATGCTTTTGAACTCCTCTGCATTGCAACAGGATGGCACAGAGACTGCAGAAGTGAGTCCAATTCACATGAAGTGAAATAATGCAATGAGTAAGACATTAATAATTGAAGAACAGCAGTCTTAACTGAATGAAAAATAGCACAAAGCATGGCTGCACCAGACTGAAACCCTTATCTTCCACCTTCCATCACTGTTTCCATTGACAGCTCCCTCACTTCCTAACCTTGTATGAGGAATTTTCTGACACTTGGCAGGTGAAGAGAAGAGGGGAAGAAGCATCTGAGCTTTTTGCTAGAAGTAACAATAGGAGCATTGAAAAACTTTTCTAAAGAGCGACTTTAAAAATCTGTATAAATGTAGATTTTGAAGAAGTTCTCTCCAGGCAAGAGAACCATTCTCTAAAAGGATTAAATGACAAAAGGATAAATGACCTCTCAAGGCCCCTTCCACTAAGATGCTAAGAGCATTCTCTTGCCTTACTGGAACGCACTAATAAGACATATTTTGTGGATTTTACAATTTTCTAAGATCTTTGCTAACATCTACCAGCATTAAGAACTCAACTACTTCAGAGGGAAACAGTGAGAAGACTGAAGAAGGCCAGATCCTATTGCTTGCAGAAAAGAGAGGGAATTAATACACACAAAATTAAGAAGACTTGCTGCTCTGCATCTGATTTTTCTGTGGAAAAAGTATGAAACTGAACCAGAACTGCCTGGAAGTCTGTAATGGGAAAGAAGAATAAGGTGACATTAAGAATGCAAAACATTCTCAATTTGAATTTCTCACACATGGCTACACAAAAGGAGTTTGAAATGCAGAACTCTATAGCATGGTTGTATTTTTAGATTTTGTACCTTTTCCTTTGTTCCTTGTCAAGTGCAACTGGAATAATATGATTACTGTCTTTTATATTCTATTTTCCTGCTAAAAACCTAACACATGTTTAACAAAATGGACTAAAAAAATAGCTCCTTTTTATCTTTAACAAGCAAAGAAGGGAGAATTACCGAATTCTGCTCTTTGCCTGCTAGAGAGGAAGTGTCTCCTCAGACAAAACACAAGTGTTTGATCCAGAAATCACATCTACTGAAAGAAGAAACATGATCTGAAAACAAGATATAATACAACCTATTGTAAGAACTAATCTCAATACCATGGCACAACTGTTTCTTCAGTTTAGAAAGAGCCACTGTCTGCTAAAAAAGTTAACAATTTTTTTTATAAAAAAGACGACTATTATGTTGTAAGTCTCCTATCTAACAGAGAACAGCTGCACTGCATCAGATAAAAGGTCTGCAGAGTGTATTCTTCCTCCAACAATGACCAAAAGCAATACAAAGCTATTCCAGGACTACAGTAAGGTGAAATGAATAGTTTTATGACCTGTGAACCCAGCAAGATCTAGTTGCCTTACTTCCTTTGACACTGTCCCTCAGCCTGAGCTTTAGCATCTAATAAAATCCCAAGCTCTGATCAAAGTTACCTGACTTTCACCCAGCATGAATGCTTTTCTCTCTAGCAAAGCCCAATCAGCTTGTGCTAGTTTCTCTCCTCTGCTTATTTCTAAGGTTCTATCTTTTTTCCCCAGGAACTGAGGTTTTTGAAGCTTTCAAGAACCTCCCTCCTTGAGATCAAAGTCCTCAAAAACTGGTTGAGCTCAGCAGCTAGAAAATCAGCTGTTGGGGGAGGACAGAGCACAGCTGTCCTGGTGACAACATTTATTCTACTGAAATATAAAAAAAACCAACAAACCAACTCAGAAAATCATCAGGCTGAGAGTACATAAACCCAATTCCTGATGGGTCAAATACCCAGCTCAGCAGGCAATGCCCTTTTAACTTCTTCTCCTCCACATTTCTTTTCGAAAATGAAATACATACATCCTGTACTACCCACCTTATCCCTTAAAATTAAGCACTAAGTGTACCTGTAAAACAAGTTTGAACTGTTTCTGTAAGTTTTCACTTAAAGGGGAGTAAAATTAGAATTTTAGGGAAAAAAATAGGTATTTATTGAAGAAACATGCATTTTTAATGGAATTACTGCAAGATCTTTTTCCACATAGCTACTGATGAAAGAAATTGAGGACTGAGAGCAGAGAGTCTATCAGTAGAAGTTTCCAATATTCACATCTGAGAGAGAACAGTCAATCCTCTCAAGTTACTCTGAAGCTCTTCAAGTGACATTACAAAGGCAACAGCCAGGGATTTAGAAGAGATGGCTGAAGTGGAAATGACTGTTTCACATCCCACCACTTCTCCCAACAGCTCAGAAGCATAAACCAGAAACCTTCCATCACAAAGGAAAGCACTCTACCTACCAGAATATGAAAGTGAAGGCAGCAGCTTTAAAAAGACATGTAAGACTCTGTTGAAGAATAAGGGAAGTTTTCCTTACTCTCACGCTGTATAACTCCAGTAATCACAAATGACTACTGGGGAGATGAAGTCTTCAGCTGCTTTTGGGTTGTTTTGTTTGTTTGGTGGTGGTGGTTTTGGTGTGGGGTTTTTTCCCCAAAAGATTAAAAAGGGTAAATACAAGAGTTAGTAAGATGAGAGAAAACAAAACAAAATCATTAATTTAGTTCCTGGAAGTCTCATATCTTACATCAAATTTCTTTTATGTATGGCTACACTTAAGAAGTGAAAACATCAGAGCTTCCCCTTCCAACAGGGAAACTGACTGACACATCACTGCCATGATCCAGCAGTTCAAAACCCCTACATACCATTCAAAAAACACTCTTGTCCCTACTCATTATTTTCAAGTGTTATTAAGCTGGAGCATAATTTTGACATTTATTATTTTTCACAACATTACCGAGGCTATCCAAGTGACCAAAGGGAATAGGCATTTACAAATTTCAGCACAAGGACAGAAAACAAGTGTATAAGACTGGTCAGATGTGAAACTCTAGATGCTACGAGAGCAGACATTTGGATATAAATTACTTATGCAAAAATATCTGGTTATGTTCAGTACTGCTTTACTGTAGAATGGAAATGCTTTTTGCAGATCAATGAAATTCCAATATCTTGGCAGGGCTAGCTTATTCATCATAAAGAAAGCTAAACTAACAAGTCTAGAAATTACTTTTCTGTGACTTTTTAGAAAACTATTAAACAGTATCTTCTCATGTACAGATGAATGTGAATGGATCCCTATTACATGCACTGTCTGCATTTTGAAACTGGCCTGTTCATAGCCTGTTACATTTGAACAACTTCCAAATTGTTACAGACCTGCTGAGCTAAGGACATATGAAATCAGCCAGAGGAAATGCATTTTGGAATGGAATACATTTCCAGACCAAGCAGTCCCTGTTTTCTGGCACTCCTGGACATCTTGGCACTCAGCACTAAGGAAAACAGCACCACTGAACAGACGACTGACTCCTTCAAAATACTGCTGTGACTTAAGTTTTTTCTTATTCAGAGCTACAAGCCCACAACATGCTGAACACTGCTGTAAGTCAAATGCAAAGGACAGCTGTTTTACTCATTTCAGCATTAAAAACAGGGGTGAGGGGAAAGCTGACATATAGGAATGTTATACATACCTGTCTAAATTTAGCTCTAGCCTCCTTTTCCTTCATTCTTCCATGTGCAACCAGATAGTCAAACACCTCCCCTACAATTCAATAACAAGATACATTAATGCCAATTTCAGAATGTAGAGATTCCTCTCCAGCAGTTGCCCACAGCAGCTTCACCAGAATGACTGTACTTCAAGTTTATGATTACAGGGCAGCTCAAGAGAACAAGGCACAACTGCTGTGCAATTTACTTCACCATCATCTCTTTTACAAGAAAATAATGAGTGACTGCATATACACAAAGGAAACCATTTCCTTCCGATTACTTAGGATAGAAACTGAGCAGCATACTTCTGTTTTGTAAACAAAGATGACATCTACCCCTTCACAGACCTTCTCACAAGAGCTTCTTTTGTTTCAGAAAAAAAAAAGCTTCATACATGAGAACAGTTGATGATATTTGTAAATGCCATCATATCAACACTAAAATTTTAATTTGTGCATGTGTATAAAATGGTTCTAAACAAAATCAGAAATCTTAGCTTTAACCTAGGCTTGGAAGAGGTATCCACAAGGAGGGTCACAAGAATGAGCATAGCAGGACACACTGATATAATCCCTCACACAACCATCATACCTGTAAAATACACTGAACATGCCTGCTGTTGTATGGCTGTGGATGACTAAATAATACTGAAGATCTAATGTGTTTCAGTTTTTCCCCTCTTCAATCAATGCAGTCATTTTAGAGCACATCAATACAGACTACAATGTTGGAGCTTTAGTTGCAGGCCACTGGCCCATGAAACACTGACATGTTTGTGAAAGCATGGGAGATTTTCTTTACTAAAAACCAACAGTCAAGTACATAAAAACTACAAACACAGAATAGTAACACAGTTTTTAAGTCCTCACTAGTATGTAAAAACCATAAAAACTTCAGAAGTGGTTCAAATATTTAAACTTTCCTACTGAGCAAGGAAATATGGTTTTGTAGACAGCCACCTCACAAGGGAAGAGCTGATTAATATCATATTTATTTTTTTTAAAGACACAACTCCACCAGATTGCAATAAAAAAAGGAGTCACACTGCAGGAAAAGCAAAACCGAGCCATCTGAGGGAATGTCAGGACTTCTTATAAAATAATCTTCCCTTTGCAGTGTATTCTTTAATACTACACTCAGGGAACTCTCTCAGCTGTATTTCACAGCTGTTTCTTAAAAAACCTTGAAGCAGCAAACCTGAACACTTCTTCATAATTCAGGGGAAAAGATATCAGGGAAAGAATTATCCCAAATTTATGTGAAGCGTTGCAGCTGTAGCAATAATGTCTTTCATCCTGCAGCCAGAGTTCATGTGCATCATGATGACCTCTACCTTGATAAAGACAAAATAGGAAACTGATGCCTGCCACTGTGATTACCAGCCATTCCTGTCCTGCAGAGCATGGCACATCAAAAGGCACTGCTCTTGGCCTTTTAGCCCAGTACAGTAATTACCTTTCCCTTATCACCCTAGGAAAGGTCTTCACTCCTTTAGAGAACCACTGGCCTTTCTACCTCCTAGAAGCCAATCACTAGATGGCAATAAGACTTCACTTTTAAGTCTAGTACTATCAAACAACACAGAGATGTCTCCCCAAACACCTGTACTAGTCACTATTTTAATGGTATAATACCCACTCTGTTCCTGTTTAAGCAAATCTTGGCTGAGCATTTAGGAAGCTGCCGGAAGAAAACACAGGTGGGCAGAGAATCTTGCTTTATTTATAGCAATTGATTAAACTTCACATAACCTAATGTAGGAGTCTGAAATCAATGCTGATTTTCTCTGAAAAATGTCTATCTCCTTCCTAAATCTCAAGAAAAGTGTCAACTGTTTGAGATTCCCAGGTGCTGGTGCTCAAGGGTCACACTGACAAGCTGAGTGATATTAAGTTCTAGCCAGCAAGGAGTAACTTATGCCTGAATACCTTAATTCTGGCTCTGGTGAAAATACCTGACACTGCACAATGTGCATTTTTCTATCCCCTCTACAATGAGGAAGAGCATGTAAGCTCCTCTTAAAATGGCATAAGGCTAAGCCTAGCAATTCTTGACAGTGGAAGGCCTGTGATTAAGATATGTAAGATGTCATCAAATCTAAAAACAGAAGTTGCAGTGCTTATGCTTTTGAAAACAACAGTTAAAGAAACACAGAAATGTTTCATCTGGACATGATTTTACCAAATATCTTATACAAAATAGGACACCAGAGGTAGGGAAATGAATACAATAAATTAAGAACATTCGTATTTGTTATGGGCAGGAAAAATTCGTGGCCGAGAAGATTCCCAATTAATTTGAGTTGTGAAAAAAAACCCTAATGTCACTAAGTTGTAGTAAGTTTAGATGTTGGTTTTACAAGTTAGATTTGTTATTTATGTTGACCAAATAAGTCCTGGTGAATATTAAAGATTTTGCTTAATACTTTACACTATTTTGACATAAATATTTGCTGAAAAAGAAAGCAAAACTTTCAAGAAAACAAGTGCTTTCTTTCACTTGGGAATTTGCTTACATAGGTCACTGCAGCAAAGAGGTACTTACCCCCACTTGCATACTCCATTATTAAATAGAGAGTTTTTTCAGTTTCAATGACTTCAAATAGCTTCACTAGGAAAGAAAGACATTTAGTCATCAGTTAACTAGCTGCAGAACTATTATGTTAACCCTCCTCAGAATTCTCTGAGAGAAAAATACCCAAACTGTTTGCCTGCCACTTCATAGTATCAGACCATTTACTCTAAAAAATCTTTTTCTGCTGAATGTTCCTATGTAGAGAAGACTGCTATCACATTTGGTCAACTCATACAGAACAACATATTCTCAAGAAACAATACTTTGCTTCTGTTACACGGGATCATAAGTAAACTAAGCAGGACATGCACAGATTTGAGCATCAGCAATAGCCACGTATGTGCACTGAACTGACACACATAGTGACTAATCAGTTATCAGTCTGCTGACAGTCCCATAGGACTACCACATCATTCAAATGTATAAACTTGAAAAAATTCTTGACCACTTCTTGGTTTTGGTGTATATGTTAATTTTTAATGAGAGCCTGAATTCAGTCGAAAATCAATACTACACTCAAAAAGAACAAATTTATCAGTTAGCTAGGCAAATAACAGTTCTGGGGAAAGGGACCAAAATACTTATTTTTTTTAAACACATAGTTCTGAAATAGCATTTATTACTGCTATCTTAAATTCACACTCTAGTGCAAAATAATCTTTTTAACACACACACACACAGCAATCTTAACAGTGAAAAAGCTAAAACTTCTTCAGAGATGGAAAATATGTGAAAGAAACAAGATACCTATATTTGGATGATTTAAGATCTTCATTATTCTTACTTCTCTAAAGAGCTGAAATAAACATAAAACATGAAATAAGTTAATGAAATCACTAACAAACAGCCGATCTCCTTAAAGACTCATGACTTTGATATATTTATTTAAACACACTGGGAAAACATTATTAACATTTCAATGATGTTCATGAAATAAGCACTTATTGAAAGGAAGAGTTAAATGCCTGCTTAAAGCCCCTCCCAAACAAATCAACCCTCAAAAACTAGGAAACACCCAGGAAGGGCTCTGGACAGCTCAGGAAAGAAGTGACCTTAGCCCTGTGGTTTGCAGACTTTTGGGGTCAGAAGACCATTGTGAGCCCACGCAGCTTCCTGCTGCCTAGTACATCTCACACATCTTTCACTCCTTTCACAAAAAGTGCAATTCCAAATTTCTGTGAATCCCCACCAGAACACCTCTAGAAGACCACTGCAGTATGTTACTGGTACAAATTCAGCATTCTTCAGTACTTTGCTAAAGCCCAGGAATTACTGTGCTACAACAGCAGATCACAGATGAAAAATCAGCTGTTTATATTGCACAAAAACCATGTTATCCAACTACACCAGCAAGAAACAAGTTCTAAGGAGAGAAGGGAAGACAGGACCACCCCTGAACCCTTCAAGAGCATTCCTGCAAGGCAACTGAGGCAGAGCAGCATCTAGTCCTGGGGCTGCCAGCACAGCTCCACTGACTCAACCCCAGACACAGCCTCAGGCCTGCCCCGACAGTGCAACCCGCTGAATGAACTTGCCAACATTAACAGGGCAGAACACAAACGGTGTTTTCCTGACCCCATCGTGCTGCTTTCCCTTTATGCAAGCACTGCTGTTAACCCTGACTGACACACAAGGTACAGGGATTTTTTAACTGAAAACGCTCACAAAACACACAACTCCTCCATATAAAAGCACTCCATCTCTAGCCCACCCCAGCAGGATGGTGGTGAGAGACAACTGACCATTTCAAGCTGCAGGATGACATTATATCCCCTGGCCTAAATCCAGAGATAGTGTACTGATTGTAAGGATATTGTCATGTTTTATGTCCTGCCTGTCCCACCCCACTGCCAGTACTTGTGTGAAGAGAGCTTTGCTTGACTATTTCTGAAGATTTCAACTTTGTCAGCCACATAGAGCAAACTCTGGCCTTCTGCAACTGAATTAAAATATGGAGTGACATTTAACAAAATAGAAACTAAAGCAGAGTCATGACTGAACAGCTCTTAATTATTTTCACCTCTCAAAACTATTCTGCAAAAGGCTATTGTAAGATAACACATAAATTCATAACTGTAATACTAAAAATGCCACAGGTGGTGCTACCCAATATAAAACATTGCTTTGAACAAAGCTGGCAAATAGCAGATTAATTAAGAGCACTTCCAAGACATTTGTATAAAAAACTTGACGCACAAATGCTCTTGTATTCGGAAAATCAAAGAATTTGCTTTTTATGCACTGCACTGCACAGCAGTCAAGTGTGTAGCTGTTCTCCCTCTGCAGCTCACCCATGCCAGCCTAAGATTAGAGGGGGCTGATGTTCTTCAGTGTCAATTATCGTCTAACAGCATGCTTCAAAAAGTGGGAGTAATCAATGGGTTTTATTAGAAACCTAACACAAATTTCTACAGGAATATCAGTAACCTAAGATCATACTGAATCAGATCATATTGAACTTCATGTGAAGAGACTGAGGTAGAATAGAAGTCCACAGCTCCAAGGGAATGCAGACATAGGAAAAAACCCAAGACTTTGTAGATATGGGATAGGGATAACATCATTGTTAATTACAGTAAGGAAGAAAAAGTGCTGCTGGAAGATATGGCTCAGGACTGATTTCAGATAAAGTGAAGAAATTTGGTATGGCTACACATATTAGTAACAACTCAAGAACTTGCAGGTGTATTTACCCAATAAAAGCAATGAAAAGGTGAAACTTTGTAATCAAAAAAAGGTGAAACATCAGAAAAAACCAGAAAACAACCAAAGACTTGACAAAAAATCCTTATGCCTTTGTGATTTTTAATCAAAGAAAATGCAAGGGGTAGGTTTTAAATCAATCAATAGGACAAATTCACAATTTGGAGACTGGTTGTTCTAACCATTCTCTGCTTTCTGGTATTTCAGAATAATAGAATTTCTGCAAATGCCAACATCTGGGGAGCAATCCTCACTGCACTGCCCAGGGGATCTTCTCCCTGGTACAGCCACAGCTAGGACTGGCACACTACCTGAACACAGAAAAAACAAACAGTTTTCCAAATACTTTTAATTATCTTGTTATCCAGGTCTGTGCCTGATACTTTGCTAGATGACAAGCTGCCTAAATGAAATCATGATTGATTGATCAAGTAAATTATTGGCCATGCAAAAGAGTTTCAAAACCTCTGCGCACACGTTTTCTTTATCCTCTAGAGAGGTGAAATTGCCTTCTTTTCTTTTTTAAACTAAGTTATTTCTGGAGCTTTTTCATACGTAATTAGACAGGGTAGACTACATTATCTCTCTCTTGATCATCAGGAATTCAAAAGCAGATGAATCTATAGCTATTTTTTTCTTGCTTTTCATTCATTTCAGCTAAACTGGTGTATAATATATTCTGAATACTCCATTAATACTTTTAATCACAGCTTATATAACTGAAATTCTCTTATCAGTTTTTACAATTTCAAAGGGAGTTTACTTAATTCACTCTCAGTTGATATCTGCTATCTTCCACCCCAAATACCCAGATAAAGCCTACTGGGTCAGACTCTCACCAAAACACTGGTCCACAAAATGACTACTCTGCTTTACTAACCCAACTGAAGCATGTCAAAAAGCAGCTTCTACATTATGAGCCATTTGTTCAAGTGGGTGACTAGGAACAAGCTCTTTTAAAAAACAGACTATTTCTGTCTCAGAGGAAATTAAAAATAAAAATACTTGGGAATAAGATACAACCACCACCAAAGTGTAATTTTAGTTAGATAAATGCACTTCAGATTGTGCACCCTTAGTCAGTTTATCTGTGTCACATTTTGACACAGAAGGGGATATCTGCAAATGCCTGACATTATAATATGTATTATAGTCTATTTCTGATAGAGGAATAAAATGTAAAATATCATACAACTTTCCCAAAGTATGCTGGATAAAGGTTTTACAGGTTTCATTCCCCCAAAATATTACGTGCATCAGCTTCCAGGAAATGAGGTAGCAATTATCATCACACAAAAATATTCATTGCAAGCAGCCAGGTATGAGAAAACCTCACACCTCTGAGGTTTCCTGCCCACAGGCACACAGAACTAGGTGTAATATCAGAAAATTTAACATGAAGGTTATCAATACAGAAAATTATTTTGTTAGTTTTGGGAACTTACTTGTCATAGTGAAACTATAAAGGCAGACAAACAACTGAAAACAGTTCTCATCAGTTTAATTTCTAATACTGAGATTAAAAACTACTCCCAGCTTGTTGAACAGCTCATTTTCCGTCAACAGGAGCTCTACAAATGTTTCCAGGCAAAGACAAACATCCTTAGTCTGCCAAACAAATGGCTCTCAGCTTTGTTGTGGTCTGGTCCTTTGAGTGTAAGCCATGTCAGATACAGGAAAAGAATGCCATTTAATTAATGCTGTGAGCCAAAAAACTGAATAAAAAACCCCAACGAACTAGCAACTGGAAGCTGGTTCTTTTAGGCTAACTCTTTGAAAACAGCAAAAGACAGACCAGAAGTGCTTCTGCAGTAGCTATCACAAGACTGTAACAAATTATTTTAAACAACACTGAAAAAGTTTGCTAAAAAGTGAGTCAGTGCCAGCTGTAAAGCACCAAGCTCTCCTGGTCACCTTCTCCCTTAAAGGAGGAGGCTTTTCACAGGATGCTGACCCAAGCCAGCCCAAGTCTGATCTGTGTATTAGGCTTCTCCTGGTAACTGCTCACTGAAACATGCCCTACATCTAATAAAGACCCTCAAGCTAAAGGTCTTTACACAATACAAGTTTGCCACAAACTAAGCAGAACTTGAAAACAGAAAGGGATGCTCATTACAAAGATAAAAGCCTGAGCATTTTAACTTCTCATCCTTTTCTTGCAGTTCTTAAAACACTGATTGACCCATGGTCAGAAAGGACACAAAACATGCTAAAATTGATGTTTAAGAACACTTAAATGCTTTAACAATAAGTATTGCCCAAGTAAGTGGCAAAACATCTGCACATAATGAACAAAAAATATTTGGCTGAGGAGGCAAGTTCTAAAACAGGAAAATGAGAAGTGATTTAGTGCTATTACACCAGCTTGCTAAAAAAACCCTTGCATATAATGGCATTGCTAACTCAAAAGAAAAAAAAACCCAAACAATTTTATTTTTTTGTCTAGGAGGAAGTGAACTCCATAGCATCAGCACTTGTTTGCAGTGAGACCAATATCCACTGGAACTGCGCACACAAGTCCATTTGTGGAGAACAGTGATTATGACTAACACCACCAGCATGGGAAAAAACCTCTAAGAATTCCCTTTTCTTTCAAAGCAGGGAAGTACGAGTTACAGCTTCCTCTTCGCTAAGCAAGAGCAGCAGAGCAGGTCCTAAAAACAACAGTAAAGAGTGGCTGCATGTGGCTGCCACAGAACTTCCTCAGCAGCAGACAAGAAACCCGACCCTTCCGAAGAGCTGTGCTGCTGAGTATCAGTATCGAGCTGCCAGGGCTGCAGCGAGGGCATACCAAGAATTACTGCTCCGGAAAGCAAAGCAAGTCCTTAACAAGGTTAACTTCTTCCTGGCAGCTGAAGTATCGATGTGGAAGATGGAACACAAAGAAATCAGAACTGGCAGCCTTTAATCACCATTTGTTTCCCCACCTAAGGATGACTCGGGCATGCAGCTACACCGCAGCTGAGACGCTGTACACCACACCCTCTTCTGGGCACAGCCCTTCCCTCCCCACCATACCTCAAATATTTTATCTCTCTCTCCAGAAGTGCAAGATCAGAAGCACTTCCATCTTAGCTTCCCCACATCCACAGGTCGCGTGTGCAGTTGCTCCAAAGGCACCGAGGCTGTGGCACTGCCAGCAGTGCTGGGGGGAAGGGGGCAAAGCTTGCAAAATAAAAAGCCTTGGTCAGGCAAAGCTGGCAAGCAGTATGTTGTGTATTCATCCTGCTTCCTACAGCAAGCAGGCATTTATTTTAATAAATTGCTTTCAGTTTTTGAATTGAAAACTGACACATCTTGCTAAATTCTTTCTGTGCTTGTATAACAAATGAGCTTAGAGAGGAGAGCACATCAGCAATTTCACTCTACAAATCTGATCTGATATCTACCCTGCTATTTGCTACATTCTTCCAGACTCACAGTTAAGAAATCCAGTGGTTCACAAGATCATACTACAAATCACACTTCATAATCTAATTTCATAAATTGCAAATAAAAATTAAATTACAGAGATGGAGCCATGAGTGGACACTGAGCTGGCTGAAACTCAGTAACCAAAGGTCCATCATACACACTTCCAGCTTGTGGCTTTACCAGCTGAACACCTGAGTCTTGTAAAAAGTTTATATTGTATACCCTGATATGTGCTCAATCTCAAGTAATACCTTTTGAAGGATATGATTTTACATTTTTACTTGAAAACATGGCCTCTTCACTTCTCTCTGGCCATTCTTCCCACGCCCTGATACTTCTCGTTTTTATCACACAGTTTCACTTTCAAGTGTTTCAAGCATCCAACCCTTTTTATTTAGGTATTCCAAGTTGCAATCTGCCCCAGAAATCAACTTTATCGAAACCATCATATTACCTAATTTACACTTTATTTTCACCCTGCTTACCCAGAAACCACCAATAACCTCAGGGACTAAACTGAGAAAAATTCTGAGAAAAATGGAACCAGATTATCTACTTTTACTCCATCTACAGAGTCATACAAAGTTGCTACCTGCTCGGATGACAGAGCCTTTCTGCTACAGGTTATTCTTTGCCTCTCAACAAAACCATAAAATGTAAAAACTTGTGTGTTTTTCCAATTTACTTTTGCACCATTAATCTTGATAAAAAATCTAGTCATATGATCTTTTTAGTATTTGCATAAAATACAAATGTGTATATTCTCTAGTTTACTCTAGTTACTCTCTTTCATTTTGTTTGCAGGTAAATTCTGCATATTCTCTTGTTCAAACAGAAATATTTCAAGGGTTTTTTTTTATCAAAGCATTCAAAAGTAAACAAAAATCCTTTGACTCCACCACTTAAAAGGACAGAGTTAGAGAAGTCCCAAGTAAAAGTAGCATTTAAATGTACTTCCTGCACAAACTCCCAAACCGACTGGGTTGCTTAATGAAAGAGCAGGGTTTATCACTCTGTACTAAAAAGATAAGGTGATACAACTCTAACAGCACATTAAACATTCAGAGCTAGAGGGAAGAAACCACAATAGCCATGGCCCAATTAGTTTTATACAACTGCATCACTTCTCCGGCTGCAAACTACATGAAAGGCACAGATACTGCCTGGCCTTCAGTCCACGGTATTTTCAAGGCCAGTTTAAGAGGACAGAACGTAAGTTTTGCATTTCTAAGTTTAACAAAGTGACTGGCACAAAGGAGACATGGGGGCATGACACCAAACCACCGACGTCCTCTCTACAGAGTCAGCTCTGCTTGGGAGACAAAGGAAGTGGCAAATACCACTGTTTTCTCAGTTTACAGCTCCATATGAGTTCAACTTGAACAACTGCAGGGTTGTCAAAAGTATCTGTTACAAAACCAGTTATTAAATACAGTAGTCAGACGTGTGCAAAGACATTCAAGCTTCAGATTCTCCAGCACAGGCATTCAGGGTGAATGGAAGGAGGTGGGGAAGTGAACAAGTAATAATACAGTTGAAAAATTAAATGTAAAAACATACCTTTTGTAGACTAGTTGGGTTCAGCTGTGTTTTGTCAATTATTTTTATGGCAACCTAAAGGAAGAGTTCATGATCAGTACTTTCCATAGGAAAAATACCACATTATTACAACATGCTCAAACCCAGTAACAGAAATGGAAAACATGAAAATTACACAAAAAACACTTAAGTTTCTTCTGCAAATTATGTACTTGTATTCAAACTAGAAGCAGGAGTGGAAAAACCCTGGTATTTGAAGGATGAGAAGTTTTGTTAAGATGAGAAGCTTGCTGAGTCTTTGACTTGACATTAAGACCATCACAGTCATGACAGTGGAAGCTCCAAAAGCAGACAGTGCCCTGATAGAGAGCAGTGTGCCTACAGATAATATTTACACAGTATAATTACACAACAGATTACACAGTGGTGACTGGGCATTGGCAGTTTCTGAAAGCAGAGACTTCAGAGCATATTGAAAGCATTTCCACACAAATTTGGCAAGAAGTAAATTCATCTTTGGAAAATCACTAAATATTTGTGTCAATTGCTCCCTGATGGGTATTAAAAAAAGTATTATTTGGGAATCAACAAAAACAAGCTGGCTGCAGTACAACACTTTGGGTAAGTACATTCCTTTAGTTGTTCTCTTTTCAGTAAATGCTAACTAGTCAGAACCTGAAGATTTGAAGCAATGAATAGGCAACAGAAACTTCAGTGCAATGCAATTTGGATACTGGATGAGGTAGAACAAGAAATGAGAATCTTTCTAGAACTACATGCCAATTGGTATTCTTCCTTTCTAAATTAGAGACTAAACATACCAGAAGAAGCTCTACAGAAGGAGATGGTGCCTCTCAAAGAGGCAAGATGCTGCAACTCAGCTGATTATAATACCTCACTGGTGCAAAGCAAAGGCTTTCAACTCCACTTCAATTTTTGGCTCAAACAGTAGATGCTGCTGCTTCCCATGCCACAGCTCCCATTTCCCTGCATCACTTTGTGCTATCTTTGTCACCTCATTAACTTGGGGTTGTCAACATATAGAATAAAGAGTATCTTACATCAAAGCCAATTTATATCCCTACATTCAAGTGCAAAAACACAGGGATGGATTGTCACATTGGAGAGGGTAAGAGGGGAAGAGTGTTCAACGCTTGGGTGCATCATGGAATTATATAATGGATATGGTGTTTTCTGAAACTGATATTCAAGACTTATTTTGAGCTCTTCTAGATGTAAGATATGATGAGACATGACTGAGAAGCCATCTAAGAATGCTTTTATTTTGGGGACTGTTTTCTTCTAAGGCAAGCTACTGAAATTAAGGATCACTATTTCCCGAGGCAAAATTCCATTGCAAAACCTTGAGAAATCACTTCAAAAATATAAACAAGAGAGAAAAACATTAAGCAATAGGTATTTTTATATTAGCAGCTGTGTACGAAACCAAGAAAGATTTTTATCTCTACCTTTATGTCTGTTGTTAACTTTGTGACAATAGTGCAAAGTTATTAGCTTCCTGCAATCTCTTATAATTCCATGCTGGATGATCACTGCCTTTGTCAACAGCAGATAATGTTATTTGAAAGTGACCTGGTGCCCCAAGACTACTCATAGCTGTTCACTTGGTAAGCACATTCCACTCAGAAAAGGTTGCATTTGTGTTCTGGGCTTTACCATTCTGGTCAATCTTTTTAAAATGTAACTTTTTTCAACCCACCAAGTCTTAAGGTACCATGTTACTGCAAAATCAGCTCACCTCAGCGTGCACTTGGTGCCAGATGACCAGATAGGTCTCTGACACTGTCAAACTCAGACCTGGAGATACAGGGAAGGTACAGACCTCAGTTTTCCAAAAGACAGACTCTCAGGCCTGTTCAGTGCACTAATTATAGCCTTAAAGGCAGGATGAATTTGGAGAATTCCTATCCACATGAACACTGAGAGTACAATGTGTTAACATGAACTGCGAGAGCTTGAACCCGTCATCAGAACAGGGAACAACTTCAGGAGCCTTGATAAGGTCTCCAAATCACAGGCAAAGGCAGCCTGCCTTCAAGAATTGTTCTGACAAGCCCAAGAAAGTTAAATGGAGAATTTCCTAGGTACAGTTAATAAAACATTAAATTGCCTTTCAAAGCAGAAACTTTCCTCTCTTTACATCAAGTGCATTTGGAATCATTTCATGTACTGTGAGCTAGGGCCAGTGCTGGAAAAATGCAAGTCCAACCAACACTATTACACCACTGCCATGATATTCTGTGTGAAATTGTTAATAGAATTAAAACTGAGTTTGCTTTCACCACTTACAATAACACCACTTAAAACATTCCTCCTACATGGTTTGAATAAGAGATTTAAAGAAATCAGAAGTTGGGACACTGAGCAAATTGGCCAAACTGCTACTATTCAGAATGTTTTCTCCCTCTTAAATTTCACTTTTTCCAAGAGAAGAACAAAAAGAAGATGGCAATAGATTCCTTGGAGTCAGACTTGGATTCTGAAAGAATTCAGCCTCACTGGGAAACTTCAGCTCCCTGGCTATTAACTGAACACATCTTAAATGAACAGAAGGGTCCATAATAATTTTGGCTACCTCAGTAATAGCAGAAGGTAGTTTTATCTTTTAGATTCATTTTGGCAAGTATGGAAAACTTGTCATAGGAAACATCCTTTGATAAAACTACAACAGAAAATACATGTACTGCAGTCAAAGAATTAAGAAAAGCAGATTGGCAATGAAGACTTGTGGTTTCAAAAGGGCAGACAGCCTACAAATAACACTCTCCTAGGCTGAGGATCAAGAAGGATGATGTGTCCAAGCACCCGCTCTAATGCAGTGAAGCTAATCTCTGGCCACACACTCCTTGCAAGACAATTCAACCCCCTCAAGTTAGGCTGATGTTCTGATCATCCCCTGAAGGGCTAAACATTTTTTTTCTTCCTGTAATTTGAAGATGGGAGTCTCATCATGCATCCTGCAGACACATTAAAGATGGGAATGAAAAAGAGTCCTAGAACTTACTCCAGTTGTAAACATGAAATCTTCATCTCAAGCAACAGGAAAATTCCCAGGGAAGGACTCCAGATGCAAGGAGATGAGCAGCTACCCTAAAAGAATGCTTAAACAAACATCTCCTCCTCCCAGGAAGTGACAGAAAAGTGCTGATCTGCTCCAGGATTTGGAAGCTCCTCAGCACAGAGATATAAAGAAGGAATTGCCATAAAGAGAAACTGACATGGTCACTTAAAAGGACATTCAGAACAGAGACACAGATAACAAGGAAAAGATAAGTGGGATTCAAATACAGCAAGAACACAGCAGAGATGTAAACTCATTTAAGTGTAACTCTCTAAACTAAGCATTTCGTTTAGGTTTTGGTACATGAGATGGAAAAAAGAACAGGAACAAAGACAGGACAGGCAGCAGGAGCAAATGTGTAAAGCAGGAAATCACAAATTTAGAAAGCTAAGTGCCATCTGGCTGAGGCCAGGCTGAGAATATGACCCTGGAATTCTTATGAGAAGCAGGTTTTTAAAGGAGAAAAAAAAAAAAAAAGCATTCTTGCAGCACAGGTTCCTAGCATCTACCAAGAACAGCAGAGCAGGGTTTAGAAATGAGCAGACAATTTTTTTTTTCCAATTAATCATAAAATTCCCGAACTCAAAACTGACAAGAAAAAAACCAAGGAAACAGAAGGTTTAAAACCAACATATTTTCCTACAGTTTACTGTACCCTATGGAAACACACAAGATATGACTACCTGGACTATTGAAAAGCCTCATCTAGGAGGTTGCACGGGAATTTTTCAACGAGATAAGCTGAAGAGAGTTGTGGATTTTCTTTTAATCCCTAAAAAAGATGGCTAAAGAGATATTAGGTTGGAAATAAATGGATAAGAGATTTTGGGACCAATCTTATTTAATATCTGCATCTGCGGCCTTGGCACAGGCTGTCAAACCATAATGATTAAGTCTGTTGAAGGAGTTAAGAGGCACCATCAAATACAACGGAAAACCAATTTAAACAACCTTGGAGATGAGTTAGCAATGAAACTGAGATTCAACATACAAGGTTGGTGCTGTTACCGATCACAAAACACATCAATTTAACAGCCATGAGAAGGGCTAGCAGAATCTGAAGACTGATTAGATAAATACTTCCTGTAAGGGCAAGGGTAAAGTAATGACACTGGGGAGATTGCTATCCAGAATACTGGAAACAATTTTGGTCACAGACATCTAAAATTATCAACATTGTACAGTTTATCTAGCAAGAAGAGAAATTTTACTTATCTCTCTCTTAAAAAAAAAAGTTTTAAATATCTTGAAGATATTCCTATAAAATTAGCTAAACTGTTCCCTTCTAAGGAATGACATTCATTCCAATGGTCACAACCCAGAAAGTATTTATGCTCTGAACTGATTGAACAACATCAATTCCATGACTGAAAGAAACTTAATACTTGAACCTTTCCCAGTGTAGCCAAAAAATTTTACACTGTCCCCTTTATTTCTTGAAATTTCAAACAAAAATAATGAACCAGAGGTCAACACAGTTATTTGCAAGTAAAGGAAAATGTACTTCACTTTCTGCAAATTGTGACACACATCTTTCTCCAAGTTCTATACCTATAACAATAGCAAAGAAACACTAGCCAAGTACTTGCATATCCCATCTTAAGTATTAGCAAAAAGAAGAGGGAACTTAAGTGGAAAGGAATTAGCCATCTCAACAGCTCTTGCAAAATGATGTCCTCTCTCTTCTTCCCTCTGTTCCTGCTTCTGAACTCCATATTAGCCCAGAAAAGAGAAATTCCCCTTTTTAAAGCATGGCCCTCAGTGACACAGCTGTACAAGTCCTTGCTGGTATCAGCAAACATTTACTTCATCAGACAGGTTTGGCAAGAAAAGGTCAGCAAGGTGCTTCTCCCTCTTTCAGTACTTCAGAGTTGCTTTTAATAAAACAGCACCAAGAAACACCTCCTTGTACCAAGTAGACAGGTCTACAACTCACCAAATCAGAACCACCATTAAGTTCAAGTGATTAATTACATTGCAACAGTACACAGAAACTAAATATGGAGCTGAGTTTGATTCCAAGAAGAGATACAAGAGAAAGCTTGTCTATACTACCCACAGTGAGCAAACTGTCACCGACACACAGACTATCCCTGAACAAACTGAAGCATCTTCCCAAAGCCACCCAGCACTGCAGACACCCTGGGATGATCCACCCCAGGATTCCTGGGAGATACATTGCCTTGGCAAGAAAATACTGCATTTGGGCTACCTGGAACATAATTAAGACAACATTTAATTCTCATGGCCAGCTTTGCCTCCAATACAGCCCTGCAGCAGAGAGACACTAAGAGGCAGTCTTTCCAACAAGCTTATTTAATTGCTGTATATCGATCTGCTTTTTGAAAATGGAGGATTTATGAAAGAATTATTAGTAGCAAATTTTAATATAATTCAGCTGGACGGAGACTTGTCAAAAAAACAAATTTAAGAAACCGTTTTCAAGAGAAATTGTTTTGTAATCGTTACTAAAAAAAAATAGTTTTCAATTTCTGCTTTTCTCTACATCAGTGGCAGCATCTCTAGTAAACTGTGCTCTATGTTCACTGTCTTAAATTATGCTATTCCAAAAGAACCTTCACACCTACAGCAACTCACTGCTGTTTACACCCATAGCACTTTACCTCTCTGCCAGTTAGGATGTGCCTTGCCAGTTTCACTTTTGCAAAATTCCCCTTTCCAATGGTTTTAAGGAGTCTGTAATTTCCAATATGCGGCTGCTCATCGGCACAGGAGGCTATGGAGTTCCTGCAGCGAGCTCCAGAGCGCCCAGTTCGAGAGGAAACTTCCTGCCGTCCATCTCCATGGGATGTGTGCTGCAACAAAAACACACACAGGTAAGGCTGAGGAATAAAGACAAAACACATCAATGATGAGAAGCATACAACATTCAAAAACATCAGCAACGTCTTTGAAGAAACCTTCAAAGGATCCAACTGAAACTTCATGTTCACACTGAACTTTGTTCTGATGGAGGCAATAAAGTGGTGCCCAGTTCACAACACAGTATTCACCTCATCACCTGGTAAAGACAGTGGAACATCACCTGCACTGCAGCAACAGCTGAGAATTTTTAAGTAACTTAAATGGACTGTCAGATCAGTATGAAATATGGAGGTGTTTGATATTATCTCCCATTTGCATTACTGTGCATAACTAGTGCAGGAAAGCCTTTGGAAACCCAAATACAGGTTTTCCAAGAACACAAATTGTTAACCATTATTGGACAACTTATACTAATAAAAGAGCGTTTTTCTCTCCTGTGGTACTAAACTTGTGTTCCTACAGATCCACATGACTGAAAATACCCAGGATGACCTGGAGAACTAAGGGAAGAAATCTTACCTGATGTACTGAAACCTTGAATATTGATAGGCTGAAAGCCAGTTACAGAGATCTGAGACACTGTCTGCAATCTTTCAAGTTCCTTTCGCTCTCATTGCCCTGAACAGCTACTAATGCAAAAATCAATGGTTATATATTATCTATTAACAGTCTTTACTCTTTAGATCATATGGTTGAGACCAAAGTATTTTTTTATTTCCTGATAGCATGCATATGAAAGTGCAGGTGCCCTTTTACGTTCTCAAATCATGGTTGAGGTCCATACACCAACCACACTAATTAAAGTATTAGTTAGAAATGTTTAGGGGCCTCCAAATGCGGAGCAAATATCTGGCTCCACCAAAGATGACACATTAAATTCATAGTCATCACCCCAGATCTTGCTCTTCTACTACTCCTCCTCTTGCTGAAACCCATTGGGGACAACCAAGAAACTGGAATACAGCAACATTCAGTCTGAAAATCACTGTAGTGTGAGGATGAGATCATACCTCAAGAGCTAACAACCATGGTACAGGCACAAATGAACAAATCCATGCTTGCATGACACTTGGCAAGTCTCACTCGCCTGATGTAACCTTGTATTCTCACATCTTAGGTTCCTTGATTTGTTGAGTACAACAGCTGTGATCAAATTATTTTTAAAAACACATTCATTTCATTTAAGAAATGCTACTGAGAGGAGTCTACAGCAACTCCTGGAAAACTGTTTTAAAAGTTACTATTTTAAAGAACACAGACATGTTTACATCATTCTAGCTTTAACTTCTCCTTACTGCCCGGCTACTTCATTGCCGTAAGATTTGCACTTCCCATAGAGGTAATTAATTTCTCTGATCACGATACCCTTTCACTATAGTAAATTATGTGTATATTGAACTCCCTAAACAGGCTGCTTTACAAATGATTAAAGACAAGGAATCATTTCCTGTACTTCTGTTGAGAACCCTCCTCTATTTTTCCAATATCTTTTTGTGGGGTTCATGGCAGACATGGGCCTACCATACCAAGAGTAGACGCAGCATGACTAAACACAGAGGCTGCATCCTCTGTTCAACACGCTGCTGATTTCACAGGGGCAGAACTAATCCTCTTTGCAGAAGACCATCTGTACCTGACCACTCAACACCAACCCTGATTTACTGCTTCTCATTCCTAGATCCTTACATGCATGATCACATTTGGCTGAAGTGAAATGCAAAGTTTCCTTTAATGCAGAATATCCAGTGTTCCTGATGAGTAGCCCATCCTGCCCTATTTCACCGTCTAGCAATTTTATCAGTTTTCAGGAGCAAGAGTACACGTTTCTTCCAAACCACCAATAACTGGCACAAGAACAAGAAGCACACTCGTAACAATGTCCAGTAAAAATTCAAGGCTTGATAATAATTCAGTGTTGTCAATATCTTGAGACCTACAACAACTGGGTAAGTGTTCATCAATCAGTAATTCTCAAGGAGAGGAAGGACAAGAAGTCAACTGCTGTTCCTTCAGTCAACTGAAAGAACTACTAAAGCCAGTGAAATCCTGTATTAACGATTTCAGTACTTTGCATGTCCTTAACGTCAGGCTGGTGCTGATTGTTCTGGCCATCTTAGCCATCCCTGTGTGTACTGGCACAGCAATGCCAATCCTCTGTATTTCCCTAAACTTTGACTTCTAACAAACCTTGCAACACACAATGCAGAGAACTTCTCTGTCAGCTCCTTTCGTACCTTTTAGTGTCAAATTATTCAGACCAGCTAGAAAAAAGTAGCAACTGCTGATGCTAGATGCTAACATCCTCCTACATTGCCACCCCCCGTGATCAGGGACCAGGATGTTCTGTACAGGGCCATGTGGATATTTCTTGGATATATTAGAGGAAGGTTCATTTCAGTTCAAGTACAGCATCCCAGGGATACAACTGTACTACTTACACTGCACTTCACTGAGTTGACAACTTTCTTCAGAAAAAGAAGTGTGTATCAGAATTATTTAAACTACAGCCCTTCCACACCTGGGCACTCAAGACAAGCCGGCTTCAGCAGGAGCCAGACTGCCTCCCAGCAGGGCTTGTTAGCTCAGGCTCTCCAGCAGACAGATTCAACAACTTGAATTCAACAGCTTTTGAACCACACAGCTGACTCTGAAAACACAGTAGTTGTGCTGCCTTGTGCTTGAACTAAAACACAGTTAGTCCTGAGCTAGTCTAACAAGCAGCTGAGATGTGAGCATCAAGTACGACGTATTCCCAAATCAGAGAACAGGTTAGTCAAAACTGATCTAACTCATACCTTACTTCACATAAGCACTATCAGATAAAGGAAAAACTCTGTTATACTAACAAATTCTATTCCATATAGTAAACCACCCAGTTAATATGTCTTAAGAGCTTCACTGTCCTCTTGTTGAAAAATTACTTCTGTCCTATATTTTTTTCATGCTTCCTAG
Organism: Cettia cetti; assembly: GCA_013401135.1. Lineage (NCBI taxonomy): Eukaryota > Metazoa > Chordata > Aves > Passeriformes > Sylviidae > Cettia > Cettia cetti. Next base: position 33,217 of record VZUI01069462.1, on the reverse strand, counting down.
CTTTGCATTTAAAGGGTGGAATTAAAAGCTGGGAACTTATTCGGACCAGGGTTGATAAACTGAACAGAACCTCCTTGTATGGAGGTTTGCATTTCCACCCCAACCCAGATTATTTCTTTTCAAGAATATGACCTTTTTCAGCTGTGGGTTTTAAGTATCAAGCTGTGTGTTCCTAAGCAGTTCAGTTCTCTCCAACTGATTTGCTCAAAGCCATGTTTCACTCTGTAGAAATCCAGCCATTTGCAACCATATCTAATTTGGACTATATTTCACTTTACATAAATAAATCTATCAGCAAGTCCTTCCTGTGAGTTACATTATTATACTGAACAGACAACAAGCTTTCTAAAAACCACAGAAAACAGATTGTCCATTTCAACATAGATTTTATTTTGCATATGGAAATGAAGAGCATAAACTCAAAACTGAGTGAAAGTGTTTCTCCCAACCTAGTCATTTTCAAGAAGCCGTGATAGGCAGATGGAAAGCTAAATGGTGTAGGCAAAAAGCAAAATATAGGTGGTCCAATAAAAGCTCGAATCATGTACTGGCTTGTTAGCATCTGGCTGTGCTCAAGTACTTCCCAGGGCAGTTTGCTGGCAGTTTCCCAGCAAACAGATTAACAATGCCAATCTCAGCCCAGAGAAATGGCAATAGCATCCTCCGCTCTCCAAATTGAGATGCAGGTCATTTGTCCTTTCCCTCAAATCTGCAGATTTTGCTTCCCTCACTACACTGACCCCACCAAAACTGTTCAATTTCAGCCTTCCTTTTCAGGTCCACATTTATGTGGTTTCAAGGAGATACGGGGTTTGTCTTAAAAACGTAAGATTTAAAATCAGCATGTGTATATTTGTAATAAGTTTCCATACGTTGTGGTATTTGAGTTGTATTTCCTGGAGGTGCTTTCTCTGTAAGAATAAGACTTGCTAATGAACTCACCATGGCTGAGTGATTCCCCAAATATCTGTCTTCACATAAAGCAAGACCATTATACTGTAGACGGAAACTGAGGCAAGGAGATTGGGTACTTTGTACAACTTCAGGTTTGCAGTCACCACCTCTTTTAAAAGAAAAGTCTCCTGAAATCCACTCATGACAATAAAGCACTTTCTTCCATATCTTGGCATGCATCAGGCTGCATTTAAAACTCTTTTAAATACTTTAAACGTTTGTTCTTTTTTGGCACTATCCATTTTCAAGTTAACAGGACAACCTTTGTCATTAAAAAAACCTAAAACAAAACATTCTCCTCCTCCCTTCAGCCCCACCCTATTATTACTCAACCCAGAAGGAAATGAAGTAAAACATCTCCATTTGTGAGAGATCTTACTGGGAGGGAGGGACTGAACCCAAGACCAACTATATTTGGAACACAACACAAAACCCACCTTTTCGCAAAAGCCTTCCCCCAATGATGAGCCGACATCCTTTCATAGCCAGATAATGATTAGCATGAAGAGAAAGAAAAAAGAAAAGGAAAAAAAGTAAAAAAGCAAATGAAGTATGAGGGTGTCAACAACTGAAATCTTTTTTGGTAGATGTTAGTTTTTTCCAGTATCAGTATGCTTTCAGGTATCTTAACATTCACAGCATTAGAAAACACACAGGGCAGGAGATGACTAGTATCAAAGTTCTTGAACTGCTTAAGAAGGTGCCAAAAGTTGAGGAAAAACCTGAAAGAAGCAGAATCTGATATCCATTTGAAGAGCTGAAAAATAGTAAGAAATCAGAATGTCCAAGACCTGCAAAAATCCATGTTTAATTACAGTAAATAGGAAATTCTTTCTGAAATGGGGGGGGGGGAGGGGGGGGGACAAATGGCATCAATTTTTTAAAAGTACTTAATTAAATGGCGAGAACTAGCTTAACATCAGTAAAAACGAACTAATAAAATTTAATCTTACTGAAGTCTCCAAGAATGTTTATTACCTTAGCTGTTAACTCACCTCTGCATGAAATACTACAAAGTGATAGAGAATTTCTTAGAAAGCTGTCAGACCAGTAACAATCATGACAGCCTCATTTCATTCAGCTTTTTTAATTGCAGTAAGAAAAAGCTGTATTTAAAGCCTATACCTTATAATGTTAATAATCTAAGCATTCCAGGACAAGAACATTTGAGACACTAAATTGCTTCATTACCTTAACCTGGGCACACAATATATAAATACACGGTATTTTCTGGCTATGCACTTCCCATTAGTACTCTTATTTACACAAAAGCTTAACAGGAAACATACCACAGTTCTTTAAAAAAAAACACAACTCAAAAATATTCTAAATCAAACATGCAAAGACAAAATTTCACTGCAGCCCTTCCCAACAATGGGTTGTATTTTATTTCCCATTCTCATTAACATCTTCAAGAACACACAGACTGCTGAGTACTACTCAGTGTAAGAGCAAAAAGGTAGCCCTAAGGATATGCAGAGAGGTAGCATCTCACTGAGCACAGATATCCCTGAAACAGCACAGCAGGGCATCCTGCAACTGCTGACAAAGGAATTCTGCTGGAAAGTCAAAACAGAGACTTATGTTTCTGGCAGCCACCAAAGGGTGTCACAGCAAACACTCAACTACAATTGTTTATATACCAGTTACTGCTCTGGGATTCCCTAAATCACCACGTATTATAAAATACTTTACTATTTTCCTAGATTATAAAACAGGAACGCATGAAGTGAAGATATCCTGTATTTGTCCTGATTTTACTTCCCTCCTACCAGTGACCCAGGCACAAATCAGGATATGGAGTGAGGTCGATTTTGTCAGACCCAGTATGCATATGTTGATGTTTGCATAACCAAGTATTTGGTTCCAACACATGTAATTAAAAGGCAGTTTTAGACTAGCTTGCTCCATAATCAGTCTTAAGGGTAAACAGTCAGAGTTTCCATCTCTCAAGATTTTCAAGGGTCTCCTACTAAGAAAAATGTTATCCACCTAAAGTGGCACTGAAGTTATCAACCCATGAGGGCAAACTGCCCACTGATGTGTTCTGTTCTATCACAACAATGGATGTTGTGATAGAACAGAACAACTGAAAGGGTCAGAATGCATCAAGGAAGACAAGCAGACCTTCTAGAAATATAATATAGATGTTAAGGGAGAGAAAACACTAATTGTGTTGCTTCCATTGTCAAAAGGGGAAGATTTCACTGTGCAGTTCTCAGCCTGTCATAGTGTTCATTCATGTAATTGGTATGACATTCATGAAAACGAGTGGCTATTTTAATTAGGTCAGATCTGTCAAACCACTGGATTAAAGGGGGAACCTGAAGAGTAAACAGCCTTTAGCACATGGGAGCTATACCTCTGACACACATTCCTAATTCCTCCCTACCTCAGTAGGGAAGGCAAAATAAAAGAAAAAAAACAAAAACAAAAACAGGAGTAACACTCAGGATACAGCAGATCCAGCTCAAAGTGAGCACAGCAATGCAAGGCTCTACACTGGGCAGCCTGATGGAGTAGGGACACACGACACTTTCACCTGGCAGAGGGAACACTGCTACCCAAAGCAACACTTGCACACTCCTAATTCTGGCTATTGACCAGCAGTGGGAATTGCTGTGGAATTTGCTAGTGACAAGTGCAGCACTGCCCTGAAGACCAGAGTGGGGAAGTGTTGACAGCAAAGCACTAACAGTCCTCAGCAAAGGAAGGATGCTCCCCTCACAGACATACAGGGTCTGACTCAAGAGTCCTCCCATGTAAAACCACTACAGCCTTTGTGATGTGTTTGGCAGTATTTGGTTCATGGTCTATATGAGAGTGAATTTGTAATTCCATGATTAGCACTGAACAACACAACAGTGAAGAAATCCTGCTTATATAATCAAAAAGATAAGTCTGGTGCCAGTTAGAAAAGCTCTTTAAAAGCTCTTTTGTTGCTTCACATTATCAAGACCTGACATTCATCATATCTTTTCAGCCAAAGTTCCTTTACTGCTGATTAAAATGGATATTTATTGACACCAGCCTGGGGAATAATAGCTACAGAGCCAACCATATTCTGTTCTTCATCAACAATACTGCCAACTAAGTTGTTTCCAGAATCATCACTGTCAGTAATTACATGCTAAACAAAAAAGAAAAAAAACCAACCACCTCATGGTTGGTTTTCAAAAACCACATTGAGCTTGCAGATAGCAAACTTTGCTTACCCATTAACCCTGCAGGAACAAATTTTATTTGAAAGTCAATTTCTGTTTATATGTATATGTATACACATTGAGCTCAGCAACTTGCTGCTTTAAGGGGCAAGAATTCCTCTTAACCCAAGGGTTTCATCCTTATCACAGGTGTACTCAGTATCTTCCAGGTTTATATTTTTAAGAGCAGTACACACCTATTTATCACATGGTCTAAAGAATTTTAGTGGCAGATGATCTCCAAGCTAAGCAGAGCCAACCTTGATATGCCATGAGCCTAAAAAAAAAGTGACCTCCATTTTTGATCTGGCTGACACCCATGAGGCAGCATTACTTGACTGAGGAGAAGAGGAAGTTGCAGACATATGCTACTTATATATCATATGAAATGGAGATTGGGAGAGACAAATGCCTCCACTCTTTGAATTCCTTTGACTTGAGTCACCTGAGACATGTTGTCAACAGGAACTGTCCGCTTACATCAACATGAATATATCTTTTGACTAGAACTAAAATGGAGAATTGGGCAGGTAAGGATACCAGGTGAGTGGGTAACAAAAGGTAGGAAGAAGTCTATGAAGTTCAGTGTACTAAATGCAGTATTTCCTCTCATTTATTTTCTTTCAGCAATTCCTGTAGTTGTGTTCTGTTTTTCAGACTGCTGCCTCTAAGGCTGCAACATAAGCCACATTTGGTGGTGCTAACATTAAGTCTACATAACGTTTTCTGGAGTAGGGTCCTGCAAACTAGTTTTTCTGTGTTACTGATATAATGTAAAAAAGAGGGGAAAAAAGTTTATTTCCAGAAACAAAACATCCCAAATTACACTGTTGTAAATACGAATCTCTGTTTGTAGCTGTGGCACAACTGAAGTTACCCTAGCCTTAGGGTGCTGTGCTACGACTGGCTTAATTCAAACCAAAACAAAGACACTACGAAGCATTACTAACCTTCCCCACCAGCACTGGACATTCTGTTTGCAGCCACAGAATGGGGATAACCCCACTTTTCTTAAGGGCTTATATCAATTGGATCACAGCTGACCAGACTTGTCACACAGCCCCACGATAATTAGTGCTGGCAAAAACTGCGGGTGGGAAGAGGCACCCGAGGCTGATGCCCCCAGCAGCCTCCCATCAGTGCAAGATGACTGAAACCAACTGATTAAACACCACAGCACAGGCAGCTCACCACAGCTAAGAATGAAATGTCTCACTGTAAAAAATGTGAAAATACTAGCAGCTGGTGACTTGCAATACCAGGTATTTTCTGAGTACACAGTACCAGGCTGATCAGGCATCAGCATTTTTTTCTGCTCTGGGGAATTTTCACACTAAAAAATACATCCCAGGTGAATTCTTACAGTATTTTATTTCTGATTATTTTGTCACCTTCACCTGATTTAATTCAAACCAGAATATTTATTACAACTGGTGAAAAATAAAGAATTGTGTAGATGGTCCTGTAAAAGAAAAAATCTATCAGAACTCTTGGCCACAGGAACATTTCCCTCCTTGGTCCTGTCTTTAAAAAAACCCACAGGATTTCATGCTACGGAAGAAAGCATTCCAATTACAGATCTATCTGTAATAGGAGAAGACTGATAAATAATATATAGAACAATGCAAGCTTGCATATTGTCTGCAAATGCTCTAATGCATTTCATAGTTAATTGGTAATAAACCAAGGTATACTGCACTAACTTTTCCAGTATCTTAAAATACATTTTTGTACCTAACCCTGCCTTTATTATATCTTTTTAAATAAAAAAGGGTGGTACTTCTGCTGCACAGAATCCTTTTGTGCAAGCACAGTTGCCATCATGCTGGCATTTTTCAATAGCAAATTTTTCACATTAGGCACAGTCATGGAGATAAGAGTATATTTTAGTCTTGCTTTTCCTAAATTACGTAAATTTTTTAATTCAGATTGGCCTGCAGAACCAACAGATTCAAAACAGTTACCCATTTTTCCTGCAAAAAACCACAGCTGAGCAATGAATACAGAGGTTTTAATTAAGCTCTTTAATCCAAGATTTTTCTTTTCTATTTCAAGCTGTTAAAAAAAGTAATCATCCAACCTCCATACCACCTGTATTTCCTTGTTTCTATCTATAGTTTGCTATCATCTTCCCACTCTTTGAATTTTTTTTAATGAATAGTTGTCCTACTCCTCACAATCTTGCTCCTTCTGCTCCTATTTCTTTGTCACTGGTGGTCCTCCATCCTGCCACATGCACATTCCTCTGTGACTCCTCTCATCTTTTGTTTTCCACTTTCTATCTTCCTTTCCCACTGCGTTTCCACACTCTATTCTCCTCCATCTTCTCTCCCTTCCTTCTCATCACTAGTAGAACAGGTTTACTCATTCTTCTGTCATCTAAAGGCCTTCTGGGTCTATCCTGTCTCCCAGATTTGCATGAAGGAGGTCTCTGCTGTGTCTGTTGCTTTCTTTCTCACATGCAGGACATATTTTTGAAAAAGAAGATCTGATCCTGTCCTGCACTTCTGTCCCCTAAGCAGCTGGCAGACACTGCTGCACAAGACATGGCCAGAGAGGAGCTGCTGTGTCTCTGCAGTGAGGAGCCAGCTCATGGCAGGCCTACAGCCAGCTTCCAACTGTCCAAGTGTGAAGTTCCTATGATCACAGATCATCTGGGATGCCTTTCCTCTCAAAACCAGGTGACTCGGAGCCAAATTCTTTAATCTCAAAGGCACTAAAGGCTTGGTAGCTCTTTTGGGGAAAGTCACTGTGACAGTATTTCCACTTCAGCATGTCTTGATAAGAAGCCTTAGGAAAAAAAAATAAAAATCAAGTACTGGCAATTACACTTTTTTATTCAAAAGGACCTGCCAACCACTGAACATGGTTAACTGCAAGCACAGACAATGCTAATTTACACTCACTGTCATTCTGGAGGCTAACTTCATTTTCAAAACTGCAAGTATAGGCATGGACAAGCTATGATCAGCACACTTCAACCAGATTCAACACCAGCCAAGCCTTTGTCAGCAGTGGTAACCTTCCAAGCAGAGAGAAGGCATTAATGGGGTCCACAACCATGGCCCAAAGGCTAGCTGAATACCTTGGCACCTCCTAAGCCTCTTCAAAGAGTCCTCTGAATATTAACTAATTAGATTTCTCTTACATGAAAGAATGAATCAAGGCTCAATTTACCTGCCAACACAACACACCCAGTTTTGAGGTAGAAGAACAGTTAGCTGAAGTATCAAAATTATTGCATTTGGCGTTAAAAAAGAGACCTGGCGTTCACAGCTGTAGGGGTAATTCAGACAGACTAAATGTCAGATTTAAATTTAGTTTCTAAGCAAGGCGTAACAGAACAGAGTTTGGTAAATTTCTAGATAGCTGATGGCCAAAACATCAGAGAGATTCCTGAGGAATATGGTATTGTACCTGGGGGGGGGCTTGGCTCACTGGATCTGGTAAGGACTTGGATTAATCACTACCCTGTCAATATCACTACCTACAGGTATTTCTGTGGACACCAGCACAGAATACAGCAATTTAAAAAAAATGCCTTATTCTAAACCTAAGGCAATTCTTCTGCAAGCAAGACAATCCATGTACATCAAATTATGAAGATAACTAAACAGAAGTGTCAGACCAATATTTTGAAGTGAGAACAAGGTGCCTTAAGTGGAAGACATGTAAAAATCTAACTTCAAGTGCTAGAACACACAGCTTGTGAATAATTATGTTTCCTCAAGCACATATTAAGTCTTTCCACTGTTATCCACAGTAGAGTTTGAATTAATTGGGGAATCTGATCTGAATACTTTCTAGAATGATTTACTATGTGGCCTCCATACATTCACATGGGGCTTGAAAACCCCAGTCAGGTTTGGTATAGATGAAAACAATCATCCAAATAATCTCTGCATAGTATTTTGTAGAATATGTTTCAACTTCAACTCTCCCCATGGCATAGGAAGGGCTGCATAATATTTTAATTATTTTCTTCCACAAGACAGGAAGCTCATTGAGATTTTACAACCAAATATGCTTAGTTGGCTTTTTACTCAATACAGCCCTTAGCCTGCAGGTTGCATGTAGTGCTAAAACAAAGATCACAGAAGTTAGAAGTGCCTATTATGTCAATAAAATCTAAATCCCTAGTAATGCAGTAATTGTTCCATGCAGCATGTTTTCTAATGCTTTGTCTGGTCTTGTTTTAAACAATGGGGCTACCATCACTTTTCCAGGACTATTTATGGTCTGGAACAATCCAACAGTTTTTTCCTGATCTTTAACCAAAGTTTCCACCTTTTATGCCAGTCCAAAACATAAGAAGCACTTAAAAAAAAAAGCAAGCAAGCTTCCTCCATCAAGCTTAGCATCTATCTTGCAAAGAACATCAGATAGCCTTTACAAAAAGCTGAATACAAAGTTCACCGATCAACTCATTTTAGACTACAGTGAGTGACAACTCCCTTCTGTTTATCATCTGGGGACATGTCAGAGCCCATGCAGAAAAATGGTTAGACAGGATACAGCAGGATCAAGTAAGTTTTAACTTAGGAGAAACACAGTTTCTATCTGCAAAAAGGGAGTCTCCTAACAAGCTTCAGCTTCGTTTGTTGCTATATGCTCATGTGGTAGGACTACTGGTTTTTTTTTTTTTCTTTCTTCCTTTAGCATACGACCTTTGTAACTGACTTGATCTTGTAAATAAAGTGTCAATTCCTAAACCTTGGCTTTGTCAACGTAAAAAAAAAAAAAAAAAAAAAAAAAAAAAGGGGTATTCAGTGTGAAGGGAACAGGCTGCCTTGCGCGAAGGGTGATTCCAATAAAGAAACCCTTTTAATGTCATCTGAACAGGTGACTAGCCTAACAGCGTCATTACCATCGAGAACCCTGCAAATTAAGCAGGGAAGAGGCCTATTATCTAGGTCACCTAGCCCACCCCTAGCCAAGCTGAATTGTTCCCATCTGTTTACCAGAGGTTTATTCGGGTGCTTTAGCAGTAAGTTTGCGTATCAGGAGAAGGCAGCAGCCCCCCAGAGCTCCCCTCCCCACCGCGGATCCCCGTTACGGACATAACCAACCCGATCCTCGCCACCCTGCGACACTCAAATAGTAGAGAGGGAATTAAAGAGGGGACACCGGGTTTGGGAGGGGGAGGGATGCCCGCAGACGCCACGGAGCCGGCGAACCGTGCTGTGGAGGGGTTAAAAAAATAATCAATTCAGAATAAATCGGCAATTTGGGCAGCGTGCAGGCGGCGGGCGGTTGCTGACAGCGCCCCGCGGGGCGATGCCCCCGCGGCGGGGCCGGGCGCGGCGCGGTGCGGCGGGTCCCCCGCGGCCGCGGTACTCACGTTCTCCGTGTCGCGCTCGTTCACCGTGGGCAATGGAGTCCGAGTGGACATTTTCCCTCACTCGGGCGGCCGCGGCGGCGGCGCGCACAGACACACACACGGGCCCCGGGCTGCGCGTCTGCTCCGAGATGGTGGTCGCAGGGAGCCACCATGAAGGACGAGGTGCCTGGCGGGGGGCGGCGTCGCGTCGGTGCCCCCCCACTAGATCCTCCTCGGGGAGCGGAGCGGCCTCGCCCCCTCCGAGTCCTTCGGGCTCATCCTACAGCCGGGGTCCGTAGGGGTCAGCAGCGGGGAGGGGGCCGCCTCATCCAGCGGGGAGGGGATGGAGCCGAGGGAAGGGATGGAGCCGGGAAAAGGGAGGCGGCGAGGGAGCGGCTCCAGGGGGGAGGGGGTGAGCGCAGGGCGGGCGGGAGGAGGCGGCAACGGGGCGCCGCGCAGCCCGGCTTCTCTCCGCCGCTGCCGGGGCACGGCTAGCGCAGGCCCGCCGCCCGGGGGGCTGCCCTCTCCTTCCCCCGCCGCGGCCCCGCTTCACCGCGCCGCCGCTCGCATCGCGGCCCGCCCCAGGCTCCGAGAAGGCCGGCGCCCCGCGGGCTGCGGACGCTCGGTGGGTGCCCGCCCGCCGCTCCCTCTCTGCCTGCCCCCCGCCCGCCCCGCCGCCGCTCCCGGACGAGGCAAGATGGCCGCGCTGCTCCTCCGCGCCAGCCCAGCGCCGACATGAACCGGAAGGTCCCGCCCCTCCGCCCGGCGTGTGCGGGGGCCTCGGGGCCGGGACCGGCCCTGCCCTCCGTGCCGGCCCCGCGTCCTCCGGGGGTCGGCCCCTGCCCTCCCGGGAGACCGGCCCTGCCCTCCGTGCCGGCCCCGCGTCCTCCGGGGGTCGGCCCCTGCCCTCCCGGGGGACCGGCCCTGCCCTCCGTGCCGGCCCCGCGTCCTCCGGGGATCGGAGCACCCCCGGGGCGGCACAGCTTGGAGCGGGGTCCGCCTTTTGAGGCCCCACCTGGAGCACTGCATACAGTTCTGATGTCCCCAGTACAAGGAGGACGTGGAACTGTTGGAGCAACACCAGAGGGGACCTCGAAGTTGTTAAGAGGACTAGAGCATTTCCCCTACAAAAATCGAGAAAGCTATAGGGCTGTTCAGCCTGGAGAGGAGAAGGTTGTGTGGGGAACTCAGCAACCTTCCAGTATCTCAGAGGGGCTGCAGGGAAGCTAGAGAAGGATGCTTCATCGGGAGCTGTAGTGATAGGACAAACAGTAATGAGTACAGATTGAAAGAGGGAAAAAATAGATTAGATATTAGCAAGAATTTTTTTACCATGGGGGTGGTGAAGCACCAGGACAGGTTACGCCGAGAAACTGTGGATGCTCCATGCCTGGAGTGTCCAAGCCCAGCCAGGATGGGGCTTTGAGCAACCCAGTCTAGTGGGAGATGTCCCTGCCTATGGCAGGGGGGTGGCACTGGGTTCTTCCTAGCCCTTAACAGTCTCTGATTCTGTGATTCTATAAAGAGGCCCTCAGGGAGCTGCGACCCCCCCCAGGGGGGAGACACAGTCTGAGGTGTGGAGCTCAGGTTTTGGGGAGCACTGTGGGGCAGAGGGAATGGTGCTGCAGAGTGGCTGGAGAAATGGCAGATCTCCCTACAGAGCCCGTAGCTGGGGAAGGGGACAGACCCCACTGCCCACTCACAGCCAGGGGAAGGGACACAGGCATGGGTAGTCCAGCAGTGGTGATCTGTGTTCAGGGTTCTGTCCTAGGGCCATCTGCCAAAGCATGTCCTTCATTTTCTTGGGCTTTCCCAACCCAGAGGATGGTGTGGATTACAGAAGGGAGCTCACACCTGATGGGGGTCTGAGGGTGGTGTTGGCAGATCTCACCTCTTGCCATCAGACACCCATACAGTGTTACAGCACTGCCTTTTCATACCAGCTTGATGCTTGCTTCATTGCTGAAGAAGGGTGGAAGCCTTGGCTATCAAAACACTCTTTGTATATCCAGTAGTTACTCTGCACAATCCTTTTTAAGTCTATAAAGAAGATCTTGGTATAGGCATGACTAAGTCTAATTATGAATGAAAAACAAGAAAGAGAAATAACTTCTGTATATTCAATATGTAGATGTATAAAACCAAACCTATTTCTGTTTGGTTTTTATTTCTTTTAACAGAAAAAATATGAACCTCTGTAGAAAAAAAAAAAATGCTGGGTCTGGTGGGATTTGTAGAAACTTGGCATATCTGCAGATCTGGCAGCCTAGCAGTAACATTTTGTATTTCTAAAGTGGACTTTCTCTGACAAACTTTATGGCTCTCATATATATTTGCCAGCTCAGCCCTGAAATCCATCCTACCATGTAGGTGGTTTTTCCCTTGGGTTTAGAGACATGAGCAAGGAAAGATGGTTTCTGAATGCCACTGAATAAAGTTGCATGTCTGCTACTTCATCATCAGGACTGCAGAATGCTCCACGACGTCTGACCTACACATTTCCCTTCCTAACTCTCTCATTGAGCTGAATCCTTGCTCTTTGTTAATGACAGGAATTTTGGATTTCAGGACTCACCCCTTGTGCAAATGTTTACATTTCTGTGTGTACATGCACATCCATGTGTGTCTTTGCTCAGACAATACACTCTCATAGTGCAGCCACTCTCCCTGGGAAGCAGGCAGGACACTTTGCACAGAGCAAGGAGTGGGATTTGTCTGTATCTGACTTATCAAGGTCAGTCACAAAGTCTAAAGCAAAGCCAGGAAAAGTATCCAGATCTCCTGACTCTGCTTTTGCCACAGGGCTGCTGCTTCATCTTTTTCTTTTTGGTTGCCAGTAGAATATGTTCTAATATGACGTGTTTGTAAAAAATTGTAATTGAGTTATGACAGAGTCAGAAAAAGGGCAAAAATTGGGCAGAGGTTTCTTTAGGTTGTCTCTGCACTTGTGGGCACTCCAGCCAGCATGGGAAGGCTGAGCTGCCCACATTGGGGTGATTGGCAGAGTGTGAGATGTACACGTAGTGCTGTTTGCACCTAGGAGTGTGCCTGTCCTGATCTGTGGAAGTGCTGTGCACAGGCATGAAGAGGCATTAAACTTAGCATTGTGTTTTCCACACTCGCATTTCTGCTCCTTGGAAGCAGTCGTCACTCCAATAAAATCTGAACTGTACAATGGTGGATAGTCAGATGAAATTCCTGGGCCTGTTGATACCATAAGAGTTCTACTATTGCCCTTGATAAAGACCACATTTGAGACTTGCAGTCCAAATTTAAAGGGGCTGGAGAAAAGGCACAGGGAGCCCCTGAATCCTTCAGAGTCCTGTTTTTGATTGGCAAAGGGATTTTGAACTAGGAACTTCTGAAGTGCTTAAGACCACAAAAATAACAGTAGCTGAATTTGCTATTTTATTGCCATTAAATGACAACATTGATTAGAGCTGGTTTTACTGTGTAGCAAAACTTGCACAGGGAATGACAAATTGCACAGCAGGTACTTTCTTCTACACTTCATTGTTGCTATATTCTGCTTCTCCCATTTAAACAGAAGGGTTGATTTCAAAATGTATTCATGTTCTTCTTAGAAATTGGGCCACAGAAAAAAGCTGATTGTATGGGTTTCATCTTTATTTGTTGCCCATAAATATTCTGTGTATCATCAGGTACTATTTAAGCCACATTCACAAATCAGAAGGTGATTCTTTTCCTTTATAAAGGTTTTGAAAACTTAGAAAGCAGTCTGATAATCCTATCTGGTTCTTGTGCTATCACTAGTGATAGTAGCAGTGATTTTGTAAGGGGGACTTAGATGCTAATGTTTGTATATTGCCAGAATAGGCTCCAATTTGTGTTTTAAGCTGTACTGGCTACAATGCTAGCAGTTATAAAAACTTTGTTTTGGCAGTAGAGCTGGAGAATATGACTCAAAAACATACAGGAAGCAGATTCTGTCAGTTAAGGTGCCTTTTTATGTCACTCATTTGGCTGCCACCTCACAGAAAACAGTAGGATACAGAACGACATCACTGTGGTGAAAAATTTAGAATATTTTTTCTTCTGGACATTAAAAGCCACACTAAGAACCTCAACACTGCATTGCACAGAGTAGATTCCAACAGCATTTGCAGTCAGATCGAAAAATGTTGTTCTTGAATACAACTGCTGGGCAAAACATAAGGATTAAGTTTAATGTATTCATATGCACAGGTTTTGAGTCTTAATTCTGGAAGAAGGATTACAAATGCAGAACTGACTGAGGAATTTGTATTCCACTCATCGCTCTTTAAAGGCTGGGGACTGAAAGACATAAGTTAGTAGAGACAAGTAGAGAATCAGCTAACGTAATAGCTATAGGTGCTTTGTTGTGTTCTGCAGCTATGACAGTGCTTACCAGCCAGGAATCTGCCCAGGTATTAAATCATTTTAGTTTATACAAAAATACCACTTTAGATTGATAGTCATTAACCCTGATGAAACTTTTTGATTTTTTTTCCTTAAGCCTTTGAAAAACACATTTTAAAATATATTACGTCCACTGGGATATAGCTAATATTATTAATTCTTATTCCAATGCCTTTTTTCTTTTTCTTGTAGAAATTCTAAGGTAATTCCATGCAGTGAAAGATTTCCAGGACCATTTTATCATTAGTGTTATCTTTAGAACGGAAGTCATTCCTTGCATTTGAAATCAGTATTTGTATTTGGTTTTAAAATACTAATTTCCAGACAATTCATAATATTAACAGTGTTTTATGGTAGGAAGAAGTGTGTGATTTTTAAAATGTCAGTGACAAAACTATTGATAGAAAGAGACTGATTACTGTCTGCAACCTGAATCAAGAGTCCATGCTCAGTTATGATGAGGCCCGAGTGCAACCTGCTGCAAGGCCAGAGCAAAATGTGGTATTGACAACATAGAAAACATTGGAAAGGGGAAAGATCTTCCTTCTCAGCTTCATGTCAAGCAGAGACGGAGATCTGAGAGGTGGGAGATGATTTTGCTTGTGTTAACTTCTCCCTTTGGTCCATACAAGGGACAGCAGAGTGGCCGTGGAGCTGCAGCTGCTCTGCATTCCTCAGGTGAGGAGAGGTTCAGGGGCTGGGCTTCAGCCGTGGGCAAACAGGAGCAAACAGTGGTGGTTCCTGAACTGCATGCCTCATTTAATTCCCTTCCTGTGGGGCCAGGCATGCTGTGCTTTGCCTGCAGAGCCATATGGAATGGCACATGACACGTGAACCTTCATGATGGGATCGCTGTCAAGTGCCTGAACCGCACTAATTCCAGCGCCATTTGACGCAAATGCCTGTATGGATCGTAGCTCCAGGACAGAACCGCAGTGCTGTGGAGAGCCGGGTGAGAGCATTGCTCTCGTGGCTTGGTGCAAGGTCAGTGTTTAGAGAAGCAGAGGATTGATCATACCTCCTTAGCTTTCTATGACCCTGATGTCGTGTGGGTTACAAAGGCAACGCGAGGGACAAGTAGCCAGCTCGTGGCGACGCTAGCTCTGAATTTGACTCTGTATGTTTGCAGCTAAAATAGGTGTTTTGTACCAAACCCCTTCCATTCCTAGCACATGACCCCACCAAAGCAACATCCTGGGTGCTTTGCCATCTAAGTCAGGCAGGTTGCTGTGTCTCCTATGCCATTTCCTGTGTGGCTGGTACTGAATCAATGACTCTATTTATACTGATGGGAAAAGAATAGATGACTCCTGAACGTGTCATGTTTTCAAGTTCTGGTTAAGAATTGGTGTGCCCAAGCAATAGTGAGAAATAATTGTTTTGTAGCAGCAAGATAGATTCCAGGGCTTTTGGGTACAAGTTATCCTAAAAACTGGTATAGCCCATGCTTGTTAAATCCACCCTTTTCATATAAGAGTGTGTGTCGAGGTCTATACATGGGCTGAGCCTCAGTATTTTCTGAAGGCACTTTAGGTGAAGAGCCAGGTTGCTGCTCTTACAGTCTCCAAAGTTTTAGCAGAACAAAGCCTTGAAGTCTGTGTTTGATTTGGATTGTATATTTTATTTAAATATTACCAGAGGCAAGGAATCAGTGAGCAATTTAGGAAGACTGTCCATGTGATTGTTCTTCCTCACTTTTAGAAAACTTTCCTTCTGTTCTGGATATGCCTGCTCATGACATCTTCAAGGTATGGGAACTTTCCTCTTTTTGTGTCAGGTGGATGATCAGACTTTTACTCCAAATCAGGACCCAGCTCAACACACATCCATCTCTTTAAGAGACTAAAGAGATTGAAGTCTTGGGGTCTGTTATCAAAAGGCATCCTATTCCAATTTGTAAGCAGTAGCATGTATGTTTCCTCTGATCCATCTCTACCTTATCCTTTGTTTTGTGCTGTGGATACCAGACGTGAACATGGTTTTCCATCTGTAATAACATGAAACTCAAATACAGACATGATGTAGGTTATTTAGCTGATGCCATGGCCAAAGAACCCATTTAGCCCTCTCAGATACTGTAACTCTGAACTCAGGAAATTCACTTTCAGCTGTGTTTCATGTGCCCTTTTCAGTATCTCTGACCCTTCCCTTCCATATGGTATATTGAAGCTACCCTTTATTATTATTATTTCTACAGATGTGATTTTTACCTTTGGTTGTACTCAAATGTATATTGTTCATCTGAATGCGATTTTATGAACTGGTCTGCTTGTACTCGCGACACATCCTTTAATTTTTACCTTTTTTCTCTGTCTTGGTGTCATCCACTAACCTTATCAGCAATCCTTTTGTTTCTTTACAGTTCTTGATAAAATATCAGATGGTGAAGATGAAGAACAAATTGTGCAGGGTTATGGGACCATATTGCATTTTTCTGATGTTAAAAATTTGTCGATAAGTAATTGCCATTTTGGAAATTCACACAATACACAGGCCATCCAGGATGGGAAAGGAAAAAATAAACAACTCTGAGAAAACACTGCTCATTAGTGGGGTCTGCCAGCAAGCAAAGGGAAGGGGTGCAAGGGCTGAGGACTGAATAAATGGCTGGGGTGAGACTCTGAGCTGAAGGTCCCAGAGTGGCACCCAGGGAGCAGTGCCTGCTGCTCATGGTGCCCCAAGCACCCTTCCAGGAACCCCATGGTGGTGTCTCAGGGATGATTAGTTAGACAACCGATTTATATGTGTCACGTTGGCTTTGGATTGTTCCGGTTTCTTAATCACCATGTCTTGCTGCAACAAGTTGAAGGCCTTAAAGAAGTCCAAGTGTTTTACATCAGCTTTGTTACATTTATCACTCAACCTTACAATCTCCTTGGTGAAAGATAACAAGTCAGTTTGAATGAGTCTCTTTCCATAAACTCTGTTGATTGGCATTAATGATATTTTCCTCCTTTGATTCTTTGTTAATCTAGATCCACATGAGTCATTCCATTATATTGCTGGGACTCGTGTCAGGAGACAGGCCTATAATTACTTAGATTCTTCTCTCTACCTTTTCCAAAACCTTTTCTATCTGCTTTCCTTTGGAGCTTCCCTACTGCCCAAAAAGTTACTGGATATCACAGGCATCTGTATTGCTGTGCTTATGTGTGGAAGGCATTCTTGACAATTACCCAGACAAAGTCAGCAACATTATATATGCTACTGAAACAAGGGGAGGTTCAACAATGAATTAACTCTATAATCATAAACAACTTTTGCAAAACCAAAGAAGGACTATTTTATTTGCATGTTTATCCTGAGTTTCTATATCACAACCTAGTGTTATGGCTACAAAGAGTAGAAGGTCAGTAGCTTCAAACTGTATTGGAAAAATGTCACATTAATGCTGTTGCCCCAATCCTAATTATAATTCACATCACACAAGAACATAAAAACACTTTTGAAGGGAGAGGGGATGTTTTATCATGTAAGCACGGGACAGTTTTCAAGATGCGTAGAAGAGCAAAATGACTTAGAAGGAATGCTTTAATATTATCAAAAAGAAAAGCAGGAACTAAGACTATCATAATTTCAAACACACGGAAAAAGTAAACTCAAGTCCTTTATTCATCTGCATCTGTATTTATCTGAACAACCATCTGAAGTTGCTGTAGAGGGCCAGGTTCCCCCTGGCTGCCCCTGCAGCCAGCCTGGCTGGTGCTTACCAGTGGGAAAGATGTACTCCCAGCTCAGGCTTTGGAGGAACAGGACGTCTTTGTCCCAAAATAGTCAGGGCACCAGCTCTGCTTCTTCCTGGCCAAGAGTGCCTGTCACAGCTTAGCCTTTTTTCACTGATGACAATAAACGTTCTGGGATTAGGTCTGTGGTCTGTATGAATCACAGAGCTTTGTAGGACTTGCTTCAAGTGCCTGGCTCTATATAACCATAATAAATGAATAGTCCCTGTTGGCAGTGAAGTCCATGCATGCTGCAGGTATTCTGAGCAGCAAAAATCAAGTCTGTGGTGTACAGTTGAAGACTTTTCTCCATGTGCCATGGAGTTTCCCTTTAATAACTTGCTTCCATTTTCTTTACACACCATCACATGATTTATAGGCAAGCATCTACTTACAACTACATAGCATTAATCACCTTTCATTGCTTTTGTTCTCTTTTGCCCTTCTCTCTTTTATCCCAGTACTTCTCCTATGACTTTTTGGACCGAAGTTTCCTTTCACCATTCATAAAAATACCACCAGAGCAGCCACAGCTGTGATCTGCTCTGAGCAGGGCAGGAGGGGAGCCCTGAGAGCCCTCTTGCCTGGGGAGTGCTGCTTTTTTGGGGCTCTGCACCTCTCCCTTGCCCTCAGTGAATGCCCACTTTGCCACCTACCTTCTCCGACCCCTTAGCTAGTCTGTCAACAGAGCGATAATTCCTGCTGGCTGGATTTACCCCTGCAAATATAGGATCCCATTGAGCTAATAAATACTTCCTGTCATTGCCTAGGGTTGCCAACAGTAACATTCCTTTCCCCATTTATAGGAGATACTGAATATGACATTGGTACTATTAACACTCTTTAATGTTTCTCTCATTAACATTTTCTGCCTGTAAAAGGATTTTCATATTTTCTGTTGGTCCTGGTTTTATTTTCTTTGGTGTCTACTGAATCCTGAACTACCTGAACTTCAAGGAATCAGACCTTTAAATTTGTTTTAAAACTTTTACAGTAAGTGTAGATTTTTCAGTCTGACTTTGAAAAGCAAGATAATATTGGAGAGACATGTGGGTGTACAACTCTGAATGTTTAGGAACCTTTTATATTTACCCTTTTTTTTTTTTTCAGCAGCAATATGGAATCAAATACCCATGAAAAAGAGACATCAATAATTATTAATATAAGACTTTTCTATAGAAATAAGGGAAATAAAAGAGGTAAGTTTGAAAAAGGGAAGATAATGGAATGGAGAAGATTTTGTGGGTTTTTAAAGGTAAATGCTTGCTCCTGTTTTTCAAACAGCTTTTGCTGAAAGCACTTCTGTGTACCTACATTAGCAGATTGAGATGGTTTTAACCCCAGCAAGCAGGGACATGGAGCAGTGCTGGATCCTGCTGCCTTGCCCCAGGAGGGGAAGTGAAGGATAGCATTGGAGGAGCTGGATGGGCTGTGGGAGGCTTCTCAGTGGGAGAGGAGGAAAGGAACACACATGTGGACATGAATGAAAAACTGACAGGCTGGAAAGGCACATGGGTCTGAGGGATGGGGAAAGAGCTAGCAGCTGGAAAAACATGCAGACACTAACCCTGAGAGTAAATCTGCTCTTCTCACAAAAAGGAATGAGCTCAGAGGCTACATTAGGTCCCACACTGGGTGTGATCCTGGGTGGTTTGAGTCCTTGTTTCCTCATCCTATTGGGCTTCAGTGAGTGTTGAAGTTGGTTATTGTGGGGCTGAGCCTCTGGGACACCCTTCAGGAGGAGGAAAACCACTTTGCCTTCTTTTGTGAGGGAGATGATCTGTAGGGACTCTTGTCTCCAGGAGACAAGAAGGTCAGAGGCATCACCTTTAGTCACCTGAGATAGAGCCTGGGCTCACCTGAGGCCAAAGTCTGACTGCAGTGAGTTGAGCAAGGATGTTTGGAGGACATGGAAGGGCTCCTTTAGTGGGGCTGCTTGTGAGAGGAAAATGTGTTGTTTCCACTGGGCTGCATTTGCTGTTCACTGCCGTGTCCTGTAGGCCTCTCCATGGCACTGTGCCATAGATTTCAGCATCTCTGGGCTTCTCTGGGAAGACCCAGCAGAGACTGGGAGCATACTGGGGGAATGCACTCTGTCCTTGAGAGTCAGCAGTGTGGGGCAGGCACAACCAGTGCTCCTTGGCAGTGCTGACAAATGCTGTGTAAGCATCCATACACACACACACACACACATATTTATATTCCTCTGTGTCTGCATGCATATAGCAGGAAATCTTCTGCTCCCCTTGTTACAGACCCTCCTGGTTTTGCTAATCATAACACACACACCCCTTGGGAGTCCATGGAAGCTGTAATGTCTAACAGAGTAGGATTTATCTCATTCTCTAACACCTAGGGAAAAGGCTAATACTATTTTCTAAAGTGCTGCATTGTTTTTGGGTTCATCTATATTGCTTTTAATATTTTATGTATGTGAATATGATGTACTGCAATGAAAACACCCTTATATCTTTTTCTAGTAAGTGCATCTTTCAAAACTAGAAATGATGTCAAATGATGGAGAGGAGCTCTGTGTCTGGAAGGCACAAGGAAATGCATAAAAGATGAAGGCCTATTTATGTTTCTCACACGCACGAAAAACCCTCCAACCAAAAAAACAACCCACCTACATTAAAGAAACACTATTCAAGCTACAAAGAAAACCAGCCAGCATGTGGCCTCTCTGTACTTGCACATTAGGATCCAGGCTTTAATTACAGGACTTCATGCTGCCTTCCCAGAGGCCCCTGCACACAGGACCTGCACTGGGAGCAGAGCTGTGTGTGGGAGAGGAATCCCCTTTGCTGGGTTAGCTGGGTTACAGCAGGTACCTCTACCAGGAGCAATATAAATGCAACATTAGCACGACAGAATGGGCTGGTTTCCTCTATGCTCAGCAGTTAAACTGCTTTAGGGCCCACGCAGACCTGCTTCAGGTATCTCTCCAAGCAGGATTGTGGCTCTGGTGTTGTTCTGCCGGTAGGAACCATCCATTTTGTGCATGGAGATGAGGCCTGGGTGGGGAGCCTTGAGGAAACAGTGAAATGGGAAACCTGCAGAGGCAGCTTTGCTGGGTTTCTCCTGCCCCTAGAGTGGCTGGCTGTGTGACCTCAGCTCTCTGAAGGTCACTTGCACACATGCTCACATCTGTAGGGCTGCTCCTGGGTTCCAGCAAAGCACATGGGAGTCCCCAGCAGGCCCGCCTGGGGGGTGACAGGGCCAGCAGCCCAGCCAGAGTACAGAGGCCACCTGGGAGAAGTATGATGAGTCCAACAGTGTGTTTGTCCCAGTGAAAGGCTGCCATCCACAAAGTGTCAACCAGTGTGAGAAGTGGGACCAGAAGGTTTCAGCTGATTATGGAGGAGAAACACTGGTGGGAATATGTGATTCTTCCCAGATATTGCAGGGGACACATCCTAATGGGGAGAAGGGACTCCTCTTTCCTGCTGTCCCATGTCCTCTGAGGTCCACTCCTTCCTTTCCCCAAGCTTCTTATCCCAACTTGCCTCTCCTCAGCCATCTCACCCCATTTCAGACTTTCCTCCTCTATTCCCAGGATTCCCACATCTCTTTCTTTACCTCTTCATCCCTTCTTTCCCAAAAGGTCAGGGACAAAATATGTCATCCCCCAGCCTCACCCTTGCCAAACTACCTTGACCGAGATATCCTGGTGTGGCAGCCGCTGGCACATCTAAGGCCAGCCCTGGTGGTTAGAGCCTGACAAAATATGTTTGAAACAGGTTTTACAGAAAGAACCCTGTGCCATGGTGACAGCAGGCAGTGCTGCCAGTCAGCAGAGACATCCTGTGCCTGAGCAGCCTGCGAGGCTGGCAAAGGCAGGGCTGTTCCTGCAGGCTTGATTCCTGGTGGCCGTGCAGTTGTAGCCATTAGAACATGACTTGTGGATCATTCTGCCTTATTAATTGGGGAAAATAATTGGCTTGCTTCTCATGAATGTCCTTCAACTCCACCAGCACTGAGCTTCATGGTGAGCTGGTTCTGGAAAGCAATTCCTGCAGTTAGGAACAGACATTCCTGCTGAAGTCAGTGGCTTCTACTTTCCATCAGGCAAGGTGCTGGCTCCAAAATTCCTTGCAGTTGCCCTCTTTCCTGAGGAAGCTAAGTCCATGCATGGTTTTGTGGGCTTGTAAGCATTTCATAACTTAATAATAGGTCACATAAAATAATTTTTTTGCTCTGCCTTTGCACTTTAGAAAGATGGAAGTTATTTTTTAAAAATAAAGCATTGCATATGCTGTATGTGGGAAGTGGTGATTTCTAGCTATGGACTGAGGGGGCAAAATTGTATAATTTATAACTGTATAATATAAATAATGAGTCTGATGCCTGTGTTACTGTGATTTTATACAAGTCTGAAAGTGGAGTCCTGAAGCCAAGACTCAGCCCTAATTTGTTATCGCTTCATTGCTGAGCTACAAAACAGTGGAAAACAGATCCTTAGTTAAACAAGAAAAGTTTCTCTAACTTTATTTTTTCAGTTCAGCTTATGAGCCAGGCTGTAAATCCATTGCATGATTCAAACCTATCACTTTTGCACCAGAAGATAGGCTAGGATAGGTGTGGAGTCCTGGACAGGAATCAAGGACTGGCAAAATGTCAGGAAAATACCTGCTCATCTGGACTGCCTCAGGGCAGCTACCCTCACTTGTCCCAGCTGATGAGCTGGCTCTGAAGTCACAAGGCAGCACCAAACCTGCAGCATGCTGTTTTTTGCCTCTGATTTCTTTGACAGACCTGAGTGTAAGACAGGATGAAGTCCAAACTTCTCAGCACTGTGAGTTCAGAGAAACAGAGGTTGCTGCTGACTTGCCAATTCTCAGCCTTCTTTGAACATTCTCACATTACCTTAACTCTGCTGCCTTGAGGGGCTGAGATGTTTGAGCTGGATTCACAGCACATGCATCCAAACACAGAACGTGGGCAGGGTGAAAATCCAAACCAAACAACAGCCACAAAATGCTGAGGTACAGCTGTCCAGATGATACTCGTGTCCAGCAAGAATGTCCTGCAACTGCAGACTCTGAATGGGAGGGAAGGTGAGACCTTCTGTTCTGTGCTGCTGGGGATGCTGTCCCAGGAGATGGCAAAACATGACAGACTGGACCTGTCTGCAAGGAGCCCAGGACAGACTGCTCCCCAGTACACAGGCACAGCCCCTCTCCTTCACAGCCCCCCACTCTGAGACAGAGACATGCGATTTGCCCCCATGGGCATATCCATCCTGACAGCCGTGGGCTGTTCTGTCCCCACCCACTGCTGGGAATATTGTCCCCACTTCCAATGCAGGTGCCCCTGGGTGGGCAGAGCGTTGGAAATGCACTCACACATCCACTGCAGGTTCCAGGAGCTCTTCAAAGGCCTGATCCTCCTTTTGTGCCAGAGGGACAGTCAGTTTCTCCACTGCTGGCTGCAAAGTCTGTCCTGATGTTTCTATGCTTAAACAGGAGAAAACTCAAGTTCCTTCACTGCAGGAAGAAGATATCCCTATTCCTGTTCTCCTACCAATGAACACTTTCATTACAAGTACTAGCAGACCTTTCACTACAGCACACAACAGGGAAAACCATAGATTTGGATGCCAACCAGGAATTTTCTAGTTTCATGCATTTCACACTTTTCATCTCCCTGACCATCCCTCCAGATGCAGGACCAACACTGCAGCAAGACTCCTTCATCTCCATGTGTGAGAGGGATGGGATGGTCCTTCAGTGGGTTTGCCTTTCCCTGGAAGGCAGATCTTTAGGGCCATGGCTCCCCATCCCTGGGGCTGGCCACTGCGTGCTTTCCCAGTGAGGTTACACAACGGCTGTGGGGAACGGCGTGCTAGGACAAGGCGTGTGAGTCACCAAAGGTACCGGAGTCTTACATAACCCCAGCATACATTTTTGGAGTACACTTCATCTGAAAGGGTTGTCAGGAGCCCTGACTAAAGTGACAGCCTGGGAGGAGCAGGGCAGAAGAAAGCTAATACTTCTGTTCTTTTCCTTCCACTCACACATTTGATCCTCCTGGCAAGACCTTCTCCAGCTGGATGCAGGAGGTCTTGGTCAGTCAGAGGACCAGGGCATTCCTGGTGTGTCCCACGGTGTGTGATGACATCTTCCCCAGGACAGGCTTCACCGCGGTGTTTTGGACAACCAAACCACAGAAGAACCTCCAATCTACATAAAGAGAATTAATTTACCTCTAAACCCTCTGTCTTCAGATTCTGAGTTCACCTTCTTCTCTATCAGCTAAGCCTGCATAACCCCATTTTTCCTTCTCTGCTCTTCTCTGAGCTGATATCATGAGCCTTTCCTTGGATTTCTGCCATCCCATCTGTACAAGCTCTGGATCTACTGGAGTACAGCAACAGAAGGGCTGACAAGACATGTCTGAGGCCCCTTGTACAGGACTCGTGTCAGGATCTCAGCAGGGTCTACTGGGCAGAAGGACCTTGCTTGGCTGGCACTATGTCCTGCTCATTGGCAAAGGGACACAACCCAGCTTCCAGCCTGGGAGTGTGGCACACTCAGAGGTGTAGTTTGGGAGAGTGTAGGTGGGGATCAGAAGAGTTTCCAAGTGTTGGAGTTCTGATTGCTTTAACTGTGAACTGAATACATCTCCCAGTTCCCACATCAAATCTCATGGTGCAGCCAATATTTCATGTTTCAGGTTCAACTAAAGTTTCATCAGATTCTTCTGGTTCCAGGTTAGACTCTAGGTAAACCCAGCACAAGAGGAGTGAGAAGGGTTATGGCATTAGCTTCTTGTGTAGAGGAGAAAATGGTTAATGAAGGAATCTCTTGTTATAATTTGGATAGTTTCTGCATAAACAAACCTTGAAGAAAGCCTTGGCTCCCTCGCAGCATGGGAGGGGAGCACTGCCTGCAGCCACTATATTATGGGTTCCCCTGATGGCTGAGGTTTTCTGAGGGCAGCAGAGCATGGCTGCTGTGGAGGCACCCAGCAGAGCCAGGCTCTGACTCACCAGAAGCCAGGAATGCTGACACATGGACTGGGAAAAAATGGGCACAGCTTGGACCTGGACTTTGCAGAGTGGTGACCCCTGTGGACACCAGCATGGGCTGGAATCTTTGCAGGGAAGCAGGGACTGGTCCCTGGCACAGCTCACTCTTACCTTGCTGGAGTTTTCTCTCCATGGATAAGTGTTTCAGGGCTGAGCTTGGAGGCTGCATGTATCATGTAATGAATGGAACACATTCCCAGCAGATGCCTCCTCCAGACAGTCCTAGCTCATTCTGGGGCACTCTGTGTAGCACCTTTCCCCCACAGTGCTCAAAGGCAGTGAAAGGCTGAGAGCTGCCTCTCACAGGTGAAAAGCCCCTCTGCTTCTAGTCAAAAGGACCCAAAGGTCTCCCACACTCTTGAATGCCACGCAATCAAGTTCCATACCTGCATATCTCCATATTTCACAAACACAGGCCAGCCCTGCGGGCATTACTCATTCTGGTGAGCCCAGAGGGGTCATGTGAAAGAGCCATCAGCTTCCACAGCTGGAGGGAAATGATGCACTTGGCAGCACACCCCACACCTGCAGAATGAAATGAGAGTGTGCACACCAGCACTGAGCACCCCTGCTTCCCTGGCCAGCCTGGGCTTGGGAAGAAGCAGGGCTGAGAACTGACAAACTCCTCACTGTGATGGGGCTGCCTGGCCAGGAGCCTGGGGCTGCCTGGGGCTCAGATGGCTCAGGAAGTGCCACCACACCATATGGGGCTGGTTGCTGTGGCTCTTGCCCCACACCACCGCTGGGCCAAGCAAACCCATCAGGGGAGTTGGCAAATTTGGACAGCCCAAGGCATGTTCCAAAACAGGACAGCCAGGTGCTCCTACTGCGGAGCAAGGAGGGATGGCTCCAGAGGCAGGGCTCCCCTTCCCTGTGGAGCAGCTAATCTTAACTGGGTACACGAGTGTCAACAGGTGCCATGGAGGGAAGAGGGACGAGGGGATATTGGTGCAGCTGGAGGAAGTATTTATAGCTGCTTTTTAAAAAACCCTGTATAGATCACATCTCTGTTAACGTATGTAACACAATCGGGAACCTGAGCTTTTCATGATCCCATGGCTGCAGGATTTCCTGTGGAATCCTCTACGGGCCACAAAAACAAGCTAAAAATAAAGCATTAAAAAGAGACACATACTGAAGCATGTGCGTGCCTGTGCCTCCTCTCCAGCCATTGGGTTGGATAGGGACAATCAGAGCAGGGAAGGGGACAGTACCTGGAAAACCCTCTGTAGTACCTCCTCTGGTGGGTCACAGACCCCAAGGGCTCCAGGCATGCCAAGGTGAGAGCACACACTGTTGGCAGGGGTTTCAGGAGTCCCAAACACAAGCAGGAGCTATGGAAAAGTTATCCATCAGAAGAGAGCAGAAATAAGTCAGGATTTCCCCAGCTGGCAGCAAACCTGAAGAGTCCCTTTCCTGTGCAGGCTGGTCCTCAGCTCCTTCCAGCAGCTACACAGGCTCTGGAGAAGCAAACCTGCACCTTTGGCACTCCCATGTATTTTAGGAAAAGATGCATATTTTCTTGTGCACTGAGAGATGGAAAAGGCCACCAGTTCATCCTTCACAGCTACTCAGCTCCTGTTAGGCTGGCCAGCAAAAGGCAAGAAGAGGGTTTTGGCACTGTTGTGATGCTCATGGGCCAACCCCCACAGGTAGCCCCATCACTGCTCTGCAGTATCTCCCAAGCCCCCATTGGCACAATAACTTATCACTGCCACATCCCCACAGCCAGGGCCTGGGAATAAGCTCCATTTGAAATCATGGCTGAGATAGGATGCAGTTGAGCTCAGGAGGGAGCAGTGGGGAGCAGACAGGACTTGGAGATGGTGACAGCATCATCTGGCAGCTCAGCTTCTCACCCTCCCTTGGACTCCTCAGGGTACCAGGATACCTTCTCCCCTGCGAAGGGCAAAGCCTTTGCCTGGCTGCTGCTGTCTGAGTCACGCATTCCTGACACCTGCCTTCACTGTGTACGATCAGCCATTAACGGGATACATCAGTTAAGGGCTTGCTGGAGCTACAAAGGTGTTTGGAGGGGGGTAGTGAGATTCCCTGCAGCTGAGCTGAGCCGGAGCTTCATGCCCTCTGACTGCCCCAGGCTGTGGGGATTGGGTCCTTACTTTCAGCAAATGCCCTGCAGGCAGCAGTGATGGAAGTGGCTCTTTCTGCAGATCTATTCAGCCTCTGCCTTTCTTCCAGCCCTGTCGTGCTGCACAGCAGCTGCCTACCCTGCACACTCCCCGATGGACTTCAAGTCAGGAACATGTGCTCCTGCCTGCATCCAGCCTGTGCTGTTTGTGGTATGCCTCCACAAGAGGTGCTCCACTCCCTGTCCTGTCACAGAGCTGCCTTCTGCAACCCACACAGAGGCAAAAGCATTCCCGACAGCATGGAGAGAGAGGAGATGTTCTGGTACCTCCCTGGCCATATATCAAACCCTCTCTCTTGCTAGGGGGGCAGGTAATGTGATTAGTAAGAAGGCACCTTAGTCGAGCTGCTTTGGCATATGTTCCCTTCCCCCAGCACTCTGCTATTAGCTGCCAGAGATGAAAAGCTGCGATGTGCAGAGAGACAGCTGGAGGTGTCAAAGATGTCACCTGCAAGCTGCTCTTTGTGGAGATGGGGATAGGATGGGAATGGGGATGGGTGAGAGCAATCAGCTGGAGGAACCAGAGCAGCCTCACACCACAAGGGGAAAAGGACTGGGGCTGCTCAGCCTTCTCCCAGCCCGTGCCCACTCTGCATCCCCACTGCTGCAGGGGGTGGGCCTCTGGCACTGTGGGAGTGCCTCTGTGTGCAGGAGCAGTGGGAGGGAAAGGGGCTGCTGCAGCACAAGTGTTGGGGGGCTCTAAATGGATGTCCTGCCATCACCAGTTAAACTCCCTTCCCACTGGGGTGTCTTGTGCAGAACGAGCTACAGATGTAAAGGCTGACCTGGTTTTAATTTTTTGGGGTGATTTTAAAGCAGTACCCAGGGAAAAGAGGAAACCCATTGAGAGAGAAATAGTTTTAACCATTCTGTGCTGGGGAGAAAGAAGGTCTACAGGGATAAAGGCTGTTGGTGTCTACCTCTGCTCAGTGTCTGGAAGCCAAACAGCCAAACCCTGTCTGCTTGGTTATTTCTGGATATGCAAACTGGAGGAGAGTAAGATAAGGTCCTTCATGTCTAGGCCAGCATCATCTCCCATCTTACATCCTTTAAGCTCTCTGGCTTGGATACATCCCCTGCCACAGTGTGTGCAGCCGTTCAAAGCCCTTCTGCAAAGCTGCTTTTCCAGGCTTGTTGCTTTGACAGGTTTTCTTTGTATCACTTCCCTGGCTCTTCTTTCCTCCTTGCATCCAGGAAAAAGTGATCTGCCTTTTACAGGAAGGCATTTATAACATTTTCACATCAAACATGAAGTGCCAGCCAGGGACTGAGTGCTCCTTTGTGTCCCAGCAAACAATCTTCTTCCTGCAGAGGTATTTCTTCCACACAAAAAGGATCTTCCAAATATCCCATCTTCTTTTCAGACCTTCCTAAATAACCTTCCATTAAACTTTAAATGTTAAGCAAATCTAGATACTTGCACAGTCCCCCTTGCTGCTGCAGCTGTGACTCTCCAGTGGGTCTGAACCATCCCTCAGCCCCATACCTGGCTGCCCCACACAGGCATGGCCCGTTTCAGGTTTCCCCCTCCTGCAGCAGTTCTGTGAGCCTTGAGTAGCCTCAAGGAGCTCCTGGAACCCACTTTGAAACCAAACCAGAGCCCAGCCTCTGCCATCATCCTTGTTGAATGTCCTGCTTCCTCAGCAATAAAACTGAGGAGAATCAGCCCCAAAACACTCTCCCACTCTGGGCTGATGGGCTCAGAATAGCACTCAAAAAAGCACAGTGCTATTAATACAGAAAGGGAAGGGGAAAGAATTGTTTTCCAGAGATGGATTTGGGGTTGTTGGAATAAGAAAGGCTTACTTGGGGTCAGTGTATGCATCATGGCTCCTGTGGAGGCAGACACATCAGTTAGACTTCTCCCTATCCCAGGTGGATTGACTAGACAGAATCCAGTCCTCACAGGACTGCAGGGTTGGGGTTATTTTTCTGTAGAATTAACTATGAAGGCCCACAGCTTCTCTCTGTCCCCCAACAAAACCAAATTCCTGTGAAGCTGGAAACCTTGATTAACAGGCTGCCAGGAGAGACAAATCCCTGGGGTCTTACTGTATGTCCAGAAGATATTGCTCCAGGATAAACCTATGCTTCATTTTGCTGTGCAAAAGAGAGAAAGAACCGAGTTGTCTTCAAGGAAGCCTACAGATTCACAGGAAAAACTAGGGAAAAAAAAGGTAGTTTCTTTGGAAGTCATTTTCTCTTAAGAAGTTCTGTCTGCATTTTTTATTAATGATACAACACCCTGGATGTGTCAAAAAAAATATGAGAATACATTTCCTGGTGGGGAGCTCCAGCCTTGCAGAGTCAGGCAGTGCAGCTGGGCTGTCATTTGCTTCTTGGAATTTCATTTCCTAATCAACACATCCATGAAATGACTGTATTTTCAAAGCTTAGTTTCCAGAGCTGCTGTGATCAAAGACTGGGGAGGTGGGGGGAAAGCAGGGAGGGGGAACCTGCCACCCCCACCAGCAGCCCAGCTCAGAGAAATTACCTGCCTGAGAAAGCCTAAACAAAGGATGGTTTAAGGCCCTGACCTGGCTTTAATGTTTCAGAGCCAAACAAGAAGATAGGGATGCAGAGACCCAACTCCCATCATATTCCTGCTTTGGTGAAAAAAAAAAATCTACTTAGAAACCTGGGGACCACCTTGAGATTTGCAGGATCTGGCTGTTCCTTTCAGGGGAGGAGTGTGATGGAGAGCCCTGGAGCAGAGGGGAGAGGCCTGCAGGGACCCACCTGAGCCACCCTGTGCTGCTGAGGGTGACACCAGTCCCTGTCTTCACCCTGTCCCTGCAAACAGCATCCATCACCCAGGTCCAGGATGACAGATACCTCACCTGCCTTTTTGCCTTGGTGTCTAACTGGTCCCATGCAGAAGCTTGTGGCCACCCAGCCTTTCTGTGAGCATCTGATCTTACAGTTGTCATGCAAGAGGATCTCAAACACATTAAAATTTCCCCAGTCTGACACAGGCAATCAGGTTTTTGCTTCACTGACATCTTCAAGGCCACAAACTTACTTGTCTGGCTGCCACCTTAAAGCCCTCCCACAAGGAGGCTATGCTTGTCTTTGAAGAATTTAGGAAGGCTGGGAAAAAAAAAAATTCTATGAAAACACACAGATCCCTCTTGTGTCTTCATTTATCAGGAGAGGTGGATGTGACCTTACTGATGATTTACAGATGATTTTTGAGTAGTGGCTTCATCTGTCCTTTCACCCTGCCTGGCAGAGCTTCATGGATGCAGCCAAATGCCAAAGGCAAGATTTAGGACAGCTCAGCCTCCACCAACCCATCACACCACCCTGTACCACCTCCCTCACTGCCCAGGCTAAGCCAAGATGCTCAACTCTGCTTCCTAGGGCCACCCTGAGGCAGGTTCATGTGGGGACCTCTCTCTTCCTGCACTGCTGATAGTCTTGGCTGTTGTGTTTTTTCATTTCAGTTTTGCTGTGAGCAACATGATTACAGAAAAACAATGTAAGAGGAAAATGAAAAAAAAAAAAAAAAGGATTTTCAGATTCACCCCATTGTGCCACTGAACAGGAGCTGGATGGTGTTACCATCAGTTTTATTTTCTCTGTGGCTCCCTGCAGCTCTGGGTATGTCCATGCTAACACAGCTCTTCAGAGGTGTTTAATTACAGCATCCTGGGTACCAGAAATGCAGATGGAGGGGAGCCCATGGAGCTGCAGGGTGGTCCATGGTGAGTCACTGCTGTGTGAGAGCAGGGACCATCTTCTTCCCAGCACACATCCCGTGCTGGAGGAAGAAATCTGAACGCCCAAGATCATCAGCAGGACAGGGCAGGCATCCATGCAGGCAAAGCAGCAACTGGCTGTGTGTGCTGGATTTCCTCACATGACATTTGAGTGAGTGCAGCTGGTGAAATGGCTCATTACAAGACATGTAAATGGGAATGAGTCAGGTAACACACAGATATGGAGATGAGGTAGTTTGTTCCTGCAGGTAAAAGTGCTGCTGAGGGTGAACAGGCTGCGTGTGGCCTGAATTTCCTCCAGTGATGTCAAAGGCTTCACTTTTCCCTCAAAGCATGTGCACTGAGATTACATGGACCAGGGTTTGTACCCATGGGCCGTGTATGATGGAGAGGCAGCTGCAGCTCTCCCTCTCAAAAATATTTCCTTGGCGGTACTTTCAATAAAGCATTATTTCCACTACACTCATGCCCTTCCCTGTCACATGGTTCCCCACTCCTTCCTTCCAGAGAGACATCTCCATCACTGCAATGACTGAGCCACCCTAGGGCAGAGGGTGACAAGGCGGCCACTGTGCCACCTCCCTGTCCCAAGGCTCTGCACATTTCTTGGGGCCCTGCAGCAGGTGTGACCCCAGCAGAGGCAGGTGAGAAGTCAGGAACCCCCTTGCCATCCAACACGGAGAATTTCGCACTTATTCGCCAAAAACGTGCATCAGACAAGATGAGTTCAGGGAGGGAGACGTTCAACCCTAGTAGATCTGTAGCCAGACAACATTCAGGAGGGTGAAAATTGGAAGGAGGAGGATTTTTGGGGTGGTTTTCCTTTTTTTTTTCTTTGCTTTCTTATTTTATTTTTAATCTTTTTTCCTTGGCTTTTTTTTGTTTGGTTTGGTTGTTATTTTTATTCTCTTTTCTCCCTTCCGTTCCCCCGTGTCCGTCACCGCCTCGGGGCCGCTTCGGGCCGGGCCGGCGCCGCCGGAGCACTGGCGCCCCCCGGCGGACACCTCGCTTCGGGCGGCGCGGGGCCGGGGGGTGACACCGTCCGTGTCCCCGTCCGTGTCCCCGTCCGTGTCCCCGTCCGTGTCCCCGTCCGTGTCCCCGTCTGTGTCCCCGTCTGTGTCCCCCGTCCGTGTCCCCGAGTCCCCGTCTGTGTCCCCATCTGTGTCCCCCGTCCGTGTCCCACGTCTGTGTCCCCGTCTGTGTCCCCCTCTCCGGGACCCCGCACTCCCGGCACCCCGCATTCCCAGCACTGGGATCCCTCATTCCCAGCACTGGGATCCCTCATTCCCGGCACTGGGACCCCGCATTCCCAGCACTGGGATCCCTCATTCCCGGCACTGGGATCCCTCATTCCCGGCACTGGGACCCCGCATTCCCGGCACTCCACATTGCCTCATCACCCCTCGCAGGCTCGCCAGTGCCCGGCCCCAGCTCCCCCAGCCTGATCCCTGCTGCCCTCGCAGCGCAGCCCCGGCGGGAGTGGTGGATGCTCGGGGTCACAGGTGGCACCCAGGCCTTGCGGCGGGTCAAAATCTGCCCTTGTGCCTTCCCGTGCTGCCTGCCCGCCTGGGCCGTGTCCCCGCACCATGCTGGGAGGCCGTGCACGTGTTACGGTGATGGGGGGAGCAAGGTCAGCCCCGGCCGGGATCCCTCCTGCAGCTGGGTGACATTCCTGGAGAATGGGTCTTTGTCACTGTCACAAAACAGAATTTCGGGAGGAAAAGTAGGTCACAGAAAATTCCCAGCACTGGTGGCTCTTCCGACACCCGAGTGCCTCCTCAGGGCATGGCTCACGATGTCAGCCCTCTGACAGCTACAGGCTGTACAGAAAGTACTGCCTTATAAACTCCAAACCCACCACTGCTGAGCAGCCCTGGGCCAAGGCACAGGCTGTTCCACACCGCAGCAGAGCAAGTTCCATGGAGCAGGAAAGGCAGGAGTCCTTCCTTCCAGTTGCTCCTTGAAGGCTGGCAGGTCAGGCCCTGAGCAGTACCTGTTCTCTTTAACCAGAGCTGAGAATGGGTTCATGGGAGGGGGGAAATAACGAGGAAGGAGCCTGTCATCACCCTCTGGCCTTCTGTGTGCAGGGCAGGTTGGGTCATGAGTGCAGCCGCTCCTTCCCCATCCTGCACACATCTGCAGGTTTTCCTGCAGAACAGGTTTTCTGGTATTAGTGATACCACTGATTTTTTCTGTCTCCCAGTCCCACCCCACAGTGCTGAAGTGAAAAAAAAAATTAACAAAGCAGAGACAGTATCATAAAAGACTGTAAAAAAAAAAAAAAAAAAAAAAAAAAAAAAAGAAACTGCAGCAGTTAGTGCCTTGCGTTAGTGAAGCTCCTCAACTCCTCAGTGCACATCCCTGAACGCCCCCAGAAAGGCTCTCACAACAGACAGGTACCTGCTCTCCCACTTTTTTCCTCCCACCAGGAACACTCAGTTCCCCTTCAGTGATTCAGATAAAACCACCCCCTTGCCCAGGAAAAGCCTGTTGGTGTTACTAAACAGGAAGGCCTCACTGATCACCTCTCAATCCTCACCACCCACACACCACAGCCACCTTCACTTCCTGGCTTCCCTCTCACCTACCCGGACCAGGATGAAGCCATGCCTGTGGTGCTGAGCCTGGTTTCCTGTGTCTCTCTCCCAGCCCACACGGTCCTCTCCTCTCCTCTCCTCTCCTCTCCTCTCCTCTCCTCTCCTCTCCTCTCCTCTCC